>JAANDH010001159.1:0-79021 GCA_011799765.1 Nymphaea thermarum
TTCCACCACCGACCTCCTCTCCCTATAAATAGGGATGGAGGGCATGGAAGTTGAGCATCGAAAGTGCTTGGTGAGCTTGAGTGTGTGTGAAAGATTTGTGAGTCCAGTGTGCTCACTTTGTGAGCTTGTGAAGTGTTTGAGAGTTGTGCTCAGTGTAAGAGCGTCGGGCTTGGAGGTGCTAGGGTGTGGGAGTTCACTATGTGAGCTGAGGTGAGTTTTCTTGCACCTCTTTCTGTAATGTTTATTTTGATGAATGAATAGTTTAAGCATACTCTGCCAAAGTTGATATTGAGTATTATTCTAGACATCGAGACTCTGTCAGTTTTTCTCTGCATATATCGGGTTTGGATCTAAGTTATATTTAGGGCCCGCATCACGTTTTCCAACAAGGATGAATGTCTTTCATTTAACCGCACAAGTCACATCACCATATTCTAGCATGTTTCTGAAATTTTTAGTTTAATGTAGATTCTTAGGCTGTGGAGAAGATCAAGCAATGTTCGCTGCAATGAATCGCCCTGTTCTCGTCGTCTCAGTCAGTCACGGAGGTGAATCGATTCATCCCCAAGGAGGGCTACACCCAGATGTTCATCGGCCTACTTGGCTACTCAGAGAAAACAGTTACACATTCATAATGTAACTTTTGTCCAACAAAAGAACAAAATTTAAAGAAGGAAGATCGTGAAAGCAAAAACGATGAATTCTGGAGACCATCGTGCCCTTCGAAAGAAGCCCATGAATGGTTCTTCTGCTGCGGAACTTGGGATCAAAGATGAGGAGAAGGATGAAAAGCGGATGGCGGCCAAAACATAGGCAGAGATTACAGATTCTGATAGCAGAGTTGTCTCCAATGTCTTGATCGCCTGTGTTAGTCCTTACAGTTAATGTAGAAATCTCGGTCGACATACAATTACTCGGTCACCAAAACTTCTTAATTTGCAGCTAAAAGTTCCTTGTTCAGAAGGAAAAATTCTTAGTTTAAATCAGCTGGGAGCAGCCAGCTAGAGAATAGGAAGCCTTCGATCGATTATATCACAACACAGAAGCTTATGATCTTGTTTATCTCAAATCAAACATTTTAGATACAAGTCCTCAGTGAACCATGCTTTTCGTTAGAAGATCAAAAATGAAATTTTGTTGAGAACAAAACTATTTTTAGGATGCTATAAAACCGTGAGTGCATTTTTCGGCCTCTAAGCATAAAATTTTATACGACGCCTATGCAAGTTTTGTAAGGTAAAAGGAAGAGATGTTCTTCTACATGATCATGGGAAATCTCCGGTGGTTAATTATTCCCTTATACACATGAATGAGCTTTGGCATGGTCACGCAAGTGTGACTCTTAGATGAGAAGGTTTTGGACTTAAAATGTGATGTGAATACACATTTTTTAAACAAAAAAACAAATCCACAGTGACTTCAACATGCGCTTTTGCTGTACTGCGAGATTAACCACCAATTTTGATGACCGGTGGCAATCTTGAACCCTCGAGCTTCAACGAAAAATTAGAGGCAATTATCGAATAAAACGAAGGCGGCAGAATTTCCAAGAAAAAAGTATGAAGATCCATCGTACACAAAAACGAGTTAATGATCAGACTTGAAGCGTAATAAGCAGTTAATTCACTTAGATGGGTCATTGCACCCTGCACCAACAACCGCTACACCTGCATTTACTGTCGGAATTAAATTCACGAAACTCAAAACGCCGTCCATTAGAGCTACCATGAACGAAGCAGCAACAGAGATCAAAGACCACCATGGCAAGAGGGGGGTGGTGTAAAAAGCTCAAAAGAAGCAGCAGCCCCGCTGATGAGATAATCAAGCTGAAGCTGGTGGTAGACGATGAGAACAAGAGGGTGTTGTACGCGGAGGCAGGCGTGGAGTTCGTTGATTTCCTCTTTAGCATCATGTCTCTGCCTCTGGCCTTCTTCGCCGGTCCGGGTGAGTGCCGGCTGGTGGTTGGGAGGCTCTACGAGAGCTTGACGAAGATGGAGGACTCCTTCTTTGAGGCTTCGAGGTGGGGGAAGGAGGAGTTGCTGAGACCGGCGCTGCCCTCTACCTTCGCCGGTGTGAAACCCGGCTGGCCATGCGAGGTGAAAGCCAGGCGGCCAGGCGGCAAGCGGCCGGCGGTCAAAGAAAAACGTGGCGGTGGCGGGATGATCTACATGATAACGAATGAATTGGAGGTGACGCCAATGTCAACCGCTTCTATTATCGCTCTTATGAAGAGCTTCGAAGTCAGCATCGGCGATGTGGACGAAAGGACGGTCACTGTCGGGCCGAAGGAGGTGAACTGGCACTCCTTAATTTACTATTTTGCTTTCTTTTCTTTTGGATTTTACTAATAATTATGTATGTATATCTATGTTTCTGATATGGGTTCAGACATTTTTATCTGTCGTTGCACTGTGATTTCCACACACATATATATATATATATATATATATATATATATATATATATATATATATATATATATATATATATATATATATATATATATATATATATATATATATATATATATATATATATAAAAGTTCGACCACTGTACCTTTGTTTCTTTTCTTACCATTTTTTCCTATAAAAATTATATCTGTGGTAGAGAGTGTTTCCTTGATATCAGATGATGCCAATTTGGGAAAAAAGATGGTATATTTTGCTTTTATGTGCATGTTAGCTTGAAACTATGTGGGAATAAATATATATATGTATAGTGATTGGTAAAAACCAGACACTTAGGCCAGGGATAGAAAACCAAACCTAATGATTTTATTATTGAAAAACTATTTCAAATAAAATATAAACATCTTGATATGTTTATGAAGATCATTTGATATAAAACATGCTTTGATTCAAGTTGTTTTAATGAAAAACGTTGATTTTTTTATTATCATGCCATGAGAGCCGTTCATTTTTCTCATATTATAAAAACACTATTAAAGTCTAACAAATGAACTTAGCATATGTTTTGCATCGACATTCTTAAGATCATATCAATAAAAATAGATTGTAAAAAAAAGATTTTAAACAATCAAAATCAAAGGGTCTGGTTTTTTTACCCCTGACCTAAGTCTTTGGTTTTTACCAATCTATCTCTCTCCCTCCTCTCTCTCTCTCTCTCTCTATATATATATATATATATATATATATATATATATATATATATAAAGCAAATTAAAGGGTTGTTGAAATTGTAGTTACTTATGAATGTTCATTAGGTACTTATATTGAACGATTTTAGCTCCTATAATTTGAAAAGTTTTATCCTGTTGTTATTAAGAAAGCAAATAAATTACTCTTTTAACTTTTTAGTTTGTTGTTGGCATGTTTTGACAGAAAATGAACATACTGATGGCACTATTCTCATCAAAGGGGGTTTTCACAGAGGTTTTTCTATCCCCCAAAGTCCATAACCATGTAAGTTCTACCTTATGGTTGCTCATATATCTTTCCTCTTTCAACCCCTAGCTGAACCAACTTAACCGACTCACGGCTCAGCTGGGCTCAGTTCCATGGCTAGCCCACGCCTGCATTAGCCATAACTGATTAAGGTAGTAGGCTTAACTTGCAATTTGCAAAACGAAGGTTGGCTCTTCTGGTTTGATCAAGTAAAATGAACGTATCCGTGAGACTCGAACCAACTCCCTCGCATCTATTTTCCCTCCTCTAGTTAAAAGATGACCGGTGCTGCCATTAGCTAATGGTTCATGAAGCAGGCAAAGCCGGGGCTTCCACCTGAGCTCACAATCAATCGACCGCCGGCTCAGAAAAGGCACCTCAGGGTCACAAGCGCTCGAACGCCGGCAAGCAGCGGAAGGAGGGGCGCCGGCACCAAGAGAAACGAGGGAGGGACGAGAAGGAACACAAGGGGAGCAAAGTTGCCTTCGTCAGCCAACCGTGGGCGCCGGGGTGGTGGTGCCCGGCCTTCAGCAAACCGGGGGAGCCGTGGCGGCGGTAGTGGCAGAGGCGGAGGCAGAGTAGGGAAGACGCAGGTGGTAGTGGCAGAGGCCGAGGAAGGCAAGGCTTCTCCTTGTTCTTCGGCCGGTAGTGATGAGGACGGTGGGATGCACGGTGACGGAGAGCCGGAGGGAGGATCTCAAGTTATAAAGACAGAGAGAGAAAGTTCCGAGTAAAAACCTGCCTTAATCTATACTCTGCCGTAGTTCTGTGCTTCATTTGGTAGGAATCACTGCGATTTTGTGTGCTCTTCAGATCTTGGTACCTTACTGTAATGCATGCATGCAATCTGTATGTTGGTTTTATCCCTTCTTTGCGAAATTAAGCATCGTAGTATACGGTCGGTGCGTCAACGGATCATCTTGCTCGTTTGAATGTTCTTATAGGAAGATGCGAGTGTCGTGTTTTTGTTTATGGCCTAACAAGTTCGCGGA
Organism: Nymphaea thermarum; assembly: GCA_011799765.1. Lineage (NCBI taxonomy): Eukaryota > Viridiplantae > Streptophyta > Magnoliopsida > Nymphaeales > Nymphaeaceae > Nymphaea > Nymphaea thermarum. The sequence continues at coordinate 4,398 of JAANDH010001159.1, forward strand.
TTCATGATCTTAACCGGCGCCATTTTCATATTTGATTTGTTAAAATTCTTCAATATGCCCAAAAGAAATTTTACCTGGAAGTATTTCAGTGTAGAGGTGATGGTGCCGCAGGATTTTCAGATCAAAGAGTCAGCATGAATTCAACTTAATCCTATTTTCAGATTTATTTCAACTTTTCTTTCCTTCTGTATACTATTGTGTGGTATGACCTTTTTCTTCAACTTAATTACTCAAGGACAAAAGAGGCGACCAACAGACCGAGAAAATACGAGATCGACATGCTTGCACGCATTTGTGCATGCAGGAAATATAAATGCAAAAAAATTGGAGGATTAGGGTAGTTTAGAAATTTTTATAAGTATTTACATTTTAGACTTTTTAACATTTTTATAATCTCTTTTTCATTCTTCCTAAAATCTTTCTTTTCTACTTTATTGATGGCTTTGACAGTTATACATTCTTGTGCATGCATAGGCACATGCATGTAACCAGTTTCGAGAAAGACGTTGTCCTATCATCAATTTTGATTTAATGGATTTTAATATATATATATATATATATATATATATATATATATATATATATATATATATATATATATATATATATATATATATATATATATATATATGTGTGTGTGTGTGAAATTAGTGGAACTGTACATAATTTCAGTTCTCTGGTGCACCTCTCGTACATACGCCAAATGAAAATGAAAAAAAAACGACATTTTTGAAATTGTTGAAACAAATGTTCTTTTAATTCTTTCACTTTTTTCGATTTTCTTTTTTCTCTTTAAAAAAATCTTTTTTTTATTTAAATAAGGGAATTTTCATGCGCCAACACGGCATACAAAACCAGCTTTGCAAGTTGCAACCCAATTTAAAGAAGTTGTCGAAAAAAAACCAGGAGAAAAAGACGACACATGAAGACTAGTAAGAGTTGAAAATAGTAAGAGGAAAGGAAGAATAAGAGAAACTAGTCTGATTGTATTTTATATATATATATATAAAAACTCTTGATATATATTACCATATCGCACTTGAATAAAAGAAATTAGCTAAGATAGTATAACAACCCGACCCACTCCTGGCAGTAGCGGAGCCAGCGTGGGGCAGGTGTGGGCGCCTGCCCACGCCAGCCCAAAATAACATATAGCGGTGACCGAAATCAAATAGCGGTGACGAAAACCACCGCTATAGGTGTTAGATGGGGTGCCCACGCCAGCCAGCCAATTTTTCAAGGTACCTGCCCATGCCAGCCAATTTTTCTGGCTCCGCCACTGACTCCTGGGCTCGGGTCCCTAAACTCTAGGATGTTACAGCTAGTGCTGCATGATTTTCTCTAAACTACATAGCTATTGGTATTCTCAGGATTTTGCAAAAGCTGTATTAGGTAGGTTTGATCTAGCGGGTGATCACACAATTAGATCAGCATAATCAAGTCCGACGATTGTTCATTTAACGATATATATTTTCTTAATCATCTGGGCGACCGACTCTAGTAAACATCCAAACATCAAAGTATGGGTAGTTTAATTTATCACTCTCAAAAAAGTTGAAGCAATTTTTGTGGAGTATATTTGCATTGAGCCTTTAAATACTAGAAAAAAAGTCGGATAATGGGCCAGGCTCGTGATGTAAGGATATACAAAGAAGGAAAAAAGGTACACCTACTTCAATTATGAGTAACTTTTCAAAAGATATGGGATCAGTGACTCAATCGCAAGTGGTTTTAGCTTGAAGATTTTGTCGATTTCTATCATGCTTGATGATGAATTGAACTTTAATGCATTAATTTAGAGTACCAGATCCAATATATTAAAGTAATACGAAGTGGGTGGTAGTCGTAATCAGTGACGTCATTTAGGATAGCCACATTGTTCATAAACGACCCATATATGGTCAAAAAACCTTTATTGATGTGATTTATATAGTTTATTTTGATAAATGCAGGCAGAAAATGTCACATATAAAACATTAATCTAACTTCAACTTGCTAACTAGAATATGCACAAGACGAGAAGAGAAGCCCATTAACAATGGAAAAGCATGTTCGTCTCATCCTTATCTTCATGATCCTCTCAAAGTCTAGTCGATCTAGTGACGCATCTAAAGTGGTCATTAATTGTGCACCACGCGCCGAAAGAAGGCGGCAGGGTCCACCGCATGATGGCACTTGTGATTTGAATACAAATAAAGAAAATCATATCTGAATCTGAAACATGTTTTTACAATCTGAATTGGATTTGAATATGATTTTTAGGTTCATACCTGAATCAGAATCCCAATTTTGAACTGAATTTGGCCAACTTTCAAAATCTAAAAACATTAGATATAAAACCTTTATTTAAAACTAAAATTTGAATATGAATCTGATCTGATTTACTTTTTTTTACATATCTGATTTTTTTATCAGATATATTGACAAAAGGCTAAGAAAAAAACATTTTTTGTCTTTTTAAAAAAAATCATTTTTTTTGGCACTTTCTTTAATCGTGAATTCATCATTTCTGGCCGCTAGCTAACACACAGTCCCGCGTTAGCAACCTAACATATAAACCTGCTGCCACAAAGTAATGCTTGTATTAGAAAAATCAGCAACTTGAGGCCCTTTTTCAATTATAGCTAAAATTCCAGCTCCTAAATGACAACGTTCCTGAAAAGTTGGGCCTTTTTCATTTCCTCACCTACCCTTCAACCTCCTGCCTTACTACTTAATAAATAGAAGCATTTCTGAGTTCAGCGCTTGACTGATGAGTAATTAGCAAATGTATCCAAGCATTATCATTTTTGACAAATCAACCCTCAATATTTGCAGTTGAAAAAAGTGAGGACTGTAAAAGAAAAATCATAAATTTGAGGCGCTTTTCTAAAATATGTTAAAGGTGGCTTTCTAAACGGTAAAAAATTTTCTTGAACGGTTGGGACTTTTCCCTGCTCCGACCTACCGCAAAAGGTCCCACCACCACTGTAATCAGGGGATCTTCGGACCACAACATTCTTTTTAAATAATCCTCACTCTCTTTCATGTCATATTATTGTGACTCACAAGCCTAGCCAATTTTGAACTTTAGAAACAAATTCATATTATTTTTCTGCTTATCAATGTGAACGAGCTCCCCAAACTCATGTAATTTAGTTTCATGGGATCGAAAAATACTTTGCATTTTGTTCTATAATTTCATTCATCTCATTATTTTGAAAAACGCACTCGCTTTATTTCCTTGAAAGGAAAACAGATCTGATCGATAAGTTCACCTCTAATAACTTAGAGAACGCCCATGACGCATGTAGTGACGCAAATGAGACTAACCTTATTATAACTATTGGGAGCTCGGTCATACATTACACTCAACCACTGCAAATTACGATGACCCAAACCAAATATAGTGCTTAAAAGCAATTTATGTGGTTATAGTAACAAGAAAAAAGTCGACTTCATAGGTGCAAATGCCAAGAATATAATTTACGAACCCTAGTTTCTGAATCTGTAGCATGAAACTTTTTGTTCAATTGCACATTTAGTTTGGTACATTATAAAAAATGTTTCTGCATGGTCTTTTTCAGTAATAAAGTCAATCTGTAAATATGAGATTGAATCTATGCAGTAAGATTTTGTCAAGAAAGAAGACTATATACGTTTTAGCACAATTTGAAATGATGCCTGTCCTTTTGTTTATGTAAGAAATAATCATTCAAAAGAGAGAACACTGTTTTTGTATATAAAGGAAGATGATATTGCGATCAGAGCAGGAGGTGGAATGTCCAAACAATTGAGGGTGAAGTTCAAAACACTGAAAGGGAAGATCGAATTCGTCAAATGTCGGATAGGACGGGAGTAATGCGGAAGAAACTCTTTTTAAAACACTAACGTTCGCCTTGCTCATCTTCCGTCGTCTTGTCGTGACGTCGCCGGTGACGAAAACGCGGCTTGTTATAAGAGCGCTAGCACGACCCGGCGACCAGAGTCGCGGAGGGACGGTGGTCGGGGAAGGGACATTGCGGCGGGAGAGGGGAATGGAGATATCCTATGATTCCTCCAGTGCCTCTGCTGTCACAGTCGGCGGTGGTGGTAGCGGTAGGAGGCAGGTGAAGCTCATCCCGCTCCGCCACCCCGACCCTTCTTCCTTCTCTTCCTCCTCCCACCCCATCAAGGGATGGCTGGCCGAGCTCAGGCAGATGACGTTCCTCCAGTGGGTGGAGCTCCTCTTCCCCTGCTACCGTTGGATCCGTACGTACAAATGGAAGGACTACCTTCAGTCCGACCTCATGGCCGGCCTCACCGTGGGCACCATGCTCGTCCCCCAGGTCTGTCCCCTCCCTTTCATTGTTGCCGTCTTACAGTTTTCTTGGTTCTTAGTCAATGGTGGAGCGATTTTTTTTTTTACGTTCTTGGCGTTTGTCTACCATGTCGACTTGTTCCTCTCTTCTTTTCAAGAAAGCCGGAGTTTGTCAAGTTGATTGTTCTTATCCCATGAAGTAATTTCTGCAAAGGGTTTTCGGGTTTTGTTGTGGGAAAGTGGGTTTCCCAACAAACAGATGGTTGAGTTTATGCTTGTCGCGTTTCCAGGTTTCTTTCCTTTTTTAAAAAAAAGAAAAAATTAAGGTCGCTCAGGTGTTTCGGTGATGCCAGAGTCTCTAATGGCAATGTCTGACTAAGGACAGTCGCTTTTAATTTTCACTACGCAGTGTCGCCAATTACGTTATGATGTGCATCAAGGATCTTTTTGCGTCTTAAAAGTTGAAGGAGCTATTGGTTTGGCATGAGTTTGTACTTCGACTAGTTTGGGGACACTGTTATCACAATTCTCGACGTTTGGACCTATGTTGATGTCCTGACATCCTTGCAGCAGCGTGCCTTGAAGGGAGTGGTTCCCGTCAGGGTGTTCAAGACATGGAATTAAAGAATGTTGCAGTATAGGCCGATCAAAGGCAAAACAACACTTGTTCTACTTGAGAAGCATTGACTTGTACAGGAATGAATGAAAGACTGGCTTGAAGAAACGTGGCCAAGAGCTTAGATGAGTCAGTTATAAGTATGCAATTGTAGCGAGGCAGGAGAGTGGCAAAGGATATGTAGTAAATAAAGTGGTACGAGCTTGTGCAATCATGTGATGACAGAATCAAGCCCTAAACAGACATATTTAACGTTAATATGTTAAAATTGAATGAGAATACCAACACTCTTCTCACCTAAGGAAGTTTGGTTTTCATACAAATATAACCCAATAACCTTATCGTAAGATGTAAACTAAATAATGTGTTTTTGCAACCCAAGTGGATAGACTACACATAGTTTTGTTTTTTTTGGATTTTTGAAACCAGAAAATGTGGCTTTGATGCTTCAAGCCTTCAAATCGCAAAAAGAAGAATCCAATCAATAATAAGCAATTACGATTAAGCTAGTAAAGTTCATTAGCATTTTTACCTGGATCCTATAATACCATATACTACTTCATGCATCGGAACGGCTGTGCATTTGGTTCTTTAGTGTTCCGGCAAAGTTTCACAAATACACATGATTTTATTACCTCCAAAGTACTACATTGAATTTTTCTAAGTTTTGATTTTCCTTTCTAGTCACTTTTTTATTAACGTGAGTTACTGTATCATGCTCGGTTAGCTTGTACTAATACACATCAGGTTGATTGCCTCACTTTGGCTAAGCTTTTCATAACTAGCGCACGAAAAGAATCATTGACAATATGGGAATGTTTTAGTTTAATGCTTCCTAGGTTTATGACTAAGTATTTACATGTGTGAGCAGGCAATGTCATATGCAAAGCTAGCAGGACTACAGCCAATTTATGGCCTCTGTAAGTGTCATTCCTGTTTTTCAAGATCATTTGTCCCGTAGTACTATATTTATGATGTTCACTTATTAAGCAGACAAGCAGTTGGAGGAAATAATGTTTTAATCAGTCATTCTTGTCGTTTTCTTGTAGTTGTGAATGCATAGTTTGCTCAGTCTCTTTTTATTTATTAAGCCTGACAAATTCATTTTGTGTTTTCAACGAACAATTGTTTCCTGTTCCAGATACCAGCTTTGTTCCCCTTTTTGTTTATGCAATATTTGGCTCATCAAGGCAGCTGGCAGTTGGCCCTGTGGCTTTGGTTTCTCTATTGGTGTCAAATGCTTTGTCTGGCATTGTTGATCCAAATGACAGATTATACACAGAGCTCGCTATACTGCTGGGATTTATGGTTGGCGTATTGGAGTGTATAATGGGACTACTGAGGTAATTTTCTACAGTATTTTTTAGTCTTCATAATTAACAATGACTGCCTATTTATATAAAATAGTGACAGAAATTATTTAGTTCTGGGTCCTCATTATAGTATGTGTTTGTGGATTTGTGTATTATCAGTCAATGCTGTGAACCATTGGTTATATGCTAATTGAGTTCATTTTAGTAGCTAGCTTTCTGTGCATTTTTTGGGAGGGAACTGCAAATAGTACTGTTTGACTGATCATACTGAAATTGTGGATTGCTCTAAGCTAGATTTTCTATCTCCTGTTTTGCTGACAACAGTTCAGGCACATAACTAATTCACAATAGCTTTACAGAATGGGCTGGCTTATTCGTTTCATAAGCCACTCAATTATTTCAGGTTTCACCACTGCTTCTGCGGTAGTTATTGGATTGTCTCAAGCAAAATACTTTCTGGGTTACGATATTGTAAGGAGTACCAAGATTGTCCCACTTATGAAAAGCATAGTTGCTGGAGAGAGTAATGTAAGATTCTTACATGTGACTTATTAATTTACTTGATCTCTTCTTCAGTGTTTCTTGTCTTTGGAGATTTCTTTGTGAAGCAAAACCACTTTTTGTTCTTAAAAAATATGCACTATTCTCTTTGAGAAACTTGACCAACCAGGCTGTCTAGTCCTGAATGAATGTTGACATGACCAAGATCATTTGACATAATTACTAGTTACTTGAATTATACATGTGTTTAGTCATTCAAGTATAGAAGCAGATTTCACTATGGTGGCAATTATGCTATTTTCTTTCTTCCCATAATTAAGTCTTGTTATGTTAGACAAAAGGACAAAATCACCTTACTCTTTTGGTCATCCAATTCCGTTGTAGTTCATTTTCCCTGTCTTCGTTAATTGTTGTGAAACTACAAACATTTTCAAATTATTATATTGGCATATTCATGCATTTGATTTGATGATTTGGCAATAAATCCATACAAAAATATTTTGTAGGTCTCAGATTTCTCAACAGCTTCAAGATGTGAACACTTTATGTGTATTTGCTTTATGTTTTCTATTATTTTTTCTTCTGTGCTGCTACGCTAACCTGATTTTGTGTTGTAGTTCTCATGGCCCCCTTTTGTGATGGGAACCATCACCCTTGTGGTTCTTCTACTGATGAAATATTTGGTACGAATTGCTCCCTTGAGAGTTCAAGCCCTTTCAATTTAATACTTAATTCTCATTTACTATTACATTTTTCGTGGCCTTTAAAATTGTTAACTGTCTAATCCATGATTTTTTGTCAATACATGCTTGTATATTTGCAGGGAAAAAGCAAAAAGAAATTGCGTTTTCTAAGAGCAGCAGGTCCCCTTACTGCAGTCATTTTGGGGACAGCTTTTATGAAGTTGTTTCACCCGTCATCCATTTCTGTGGTGAGGAACTATTCAATTATTTCATTAAATGTTTAAAATTATAAGTCTGGATCATCACTTTATTAATGACAGGCAGAATGCTTGTCTGCTTTTTGTATCAATAGCACATAAACTTATTTTCATGCTTTGTGCTATTAACCAAGAGCATCACCCACAGCTTCATAAGTCTTTGTGCTGCAAGTCTACAACAAGGCTACAGAAACACAAACACATGGAGGCAGAGAGAAGCTGTTACTTGTATTATCTTCATATCTTATGCAATCAAGTTCAAGGTTAATGGGTGTCGTACGTGCACTAGATAATGAAAATCAATATTCAGGAAAAAAGAATACAACAAATATAGTTTTTTGAGTTGTCTAAGGAAATAAAAGAACAAAGATCATGTCATCACACATCTCAGCGTAGGCAGGCCTCGGTAGCCTTAGATGTCTGATCCAGCCAATTGCCTAGCTGCTGTAGACGAGGTGACTTGCTCAGTGTTTCCAGGCCATTTGGTGCTTTTGACTAGCTAGGTTCTATTATCTATGCTGATCGATCATTCTAAGGAATTATAACATTTGAACATCCCAAGTGAGGTCCAGAGATCGTTTGTTTGAATATTTTAACATGCAGGTTGGTGAGATACCACAAGGTCTTCCAACATTTTCTGTTCCTAAGGAGTTCGACCATGTAAAGGGATTGATGCCAGCAGCCTTTTTGATCACTGGTGTAGCTATTTTGGTAAGCTGCACTGAATGTTGTTATTGGTTGTATTGATTATATCCATGTTGGTTATTAACAGATATGATATATATGTACGTATTTTGTATAGGAATCTGTGGGCATTGCCAAAGCATTGGCAGCAAAAAATGGATACGAGTTGGACTCTAACCAGGAGGTAAGGCCAAATATGATATTAGATGCTTTGAATATGTCCTTTTTGGAAGATTGGGATGATTTGCGTGTCCGATAATGCAATTATTCTCCTTCAGTAAGAAAGAAAACAAAAAAACTTTTGACGTTAGCCTGTATGGACCATATCTCTCCGTAACATTATCAGTCAATCAATTTGCAAATCATGGAATAACATGGCAATAGTGTTATAAAAACTTGCATGTACATAAAACAGGAAAATAACTCAAAACAATTGGCTGGGACTGGGTCAAAGTTCAACTCTCAGGCTCATTAAACCCCGGGCTTGGCCTGGCCTGTATGTTTAATGGGCTCGTGGGCCCAATGGGGCCCCTGGATTAGATTGTATAATTTAGGAATTGTTAACAGTGATAGTTACATTATGGATTTGGATATATATTGGATCTGCTGCATTTTGTTAAGATTGTTATATTTAAATGAATAATTAAAAACTTAATGATAGCAAAGAGGATAACTTTTTCTTCAAAAATTGTTGAGAACTTTATCTGACCTCAACCTTTTAAATTGAATTGGGTGGGTATTAGACAGATTGACTGGTCCATGCCCCATATAATCCTGGACATAATCTGGTCGATCTGATAGCACGTTGGTCAGGCCCATGAGATACTGGGACTGCTGAGCCTTTGTAGGTTGGTTAACGGGCTGGCCTGACCTGACCTGGAGTGCAGCTTGGTATACATCTTTTTGCAGAATATTTATCTTGTGCAGGTGACCACCCTGAAAGGTGATACAAGACTGCAACCTGCAGCGAGAAAAGTGATTTATTTTCAAGCAAAACAACTTAATAAGACAATATCCTAGGCCTATGGTGCATATAATGGCTTACTGGCGTTAACTTCTTAAAGTTCTCAGATGTGTTCTATTTGCAGCTGGCATGTTACGTTTGTCTGCTAAGGCTTACATACTATATCTGGCTTTGTCACTGGAATGAATAGTTGGCACTTTATATATTTTTGTTCAGAGAGAATCTAATTTCTTGTTTCATAGTTGTTTGGCCTAGGTCTGGCAAATATTTGTGGTTCCTTCTTCTCTGCATACCCTACAACAGGTGAATTTACTATTCATCGCTCCACATTTTAAATGCTTTTGCAAATCTTTTGTGCTGCAAATTTGGTTGGGAAGCTATTGTATTGCACATAGGACTTAGGTGAGTCAATGAGCCAAACCAAGCGAAGCATGTATTCAAGTACTAATAGTTCAATCACAAAGATAGTTTGAGGCTTTGAACTTATACCACTTATATGTGAATGTGGGCAGGGGGCTTTTCAAGATCAGCTGTAAACCATGAAAGTGGGGCAAAGACAGGGCTAGCTGGCATTTTCACGGCGATAATTATAGGATGTGCCCTCTTTATCCTGACACCTTTGTTTACAGATATTCCCCAGGTATGGTTTCCATGGAAATTACTTCACATTTTTGGGCGCTGCTTTTTCTTCCTTCATCTTCATTTCTTCTATTCAGTCACTAAATTATTAATGTTTCTTGAAATTCTTCATATCTTTTTAATTTTTATATATTCAATTTAATTTTCTAACATGAATATTGTGCATAACGCTGGAACTATGATGTTATGAGTAAAATTTGTTTAATCATGATATCTTTTCTTGTCCTACTGCAGTGTGTTCTTGCTGCGATTGTCATCTCCGCTGTAATTGGTCTTGTAAGTATTCTTCCATTTTGTTCGTACGCAATCCAAGTTTTTTAGAACATATTTCAAATTCAGCTCTTCCTTTGAGAAAGAAATGTTAGGGGATCAAAGTATCACACCCCAGTATAGATCATCTGGGATGTGGCTCATTTCAGTCATTCATTTCTTATTTATGGATTTATATGCACCCATGTCCAAAAAATGTTAGTGCATAAAGAAACAAAAAGACGAACATGTTGCAGAAGAATACAGATGTTCTTTTGTTGACTCAACTTTGTTAGAATGTCTATTATAATTCAACTAACTTCAAAAGAGTTACAAGTAGAAAGCTGCAATATGATCTAATAGTAAGAAATTGGATGAACTAAACACAACACACCCACAAGAAAAGTATCTGTTGAGATGTATGTCCAACAAAATCAAAATTTAATGGTCTAGACTTCTGGCTGTCCACTAGAAAATGCAGCAACAGCATGTGAGGAGGCCATGTTGCCTAGTTGATAATTTTTCTTATCCTTTAAAACTGGGCTGCAAGGGCTTGTTGTGTGCCTCACATGATCATTTTCTTTTTGTTTTCAGGTAGATTATGACGAAGCTACTCTACTTTGGCATATAAATAAGAAAGATTTTCTTCTTTGGGCCATTGCATGTATTGTTACATTGTTCCTTGGAATTGAGATTGGGGTGCTTGTCGGGGTAAGTAATCTAGTTACTTCTTGGCAGCAATTATTTGTCTTTGACAGCGGTGGTGGGTGGTGAAAGGAGATTGATGAGGCTTCTTTCCTTTTTATCTCATGCCCTCCTATATCTATGTCGTACATATCATTGGTTCTTTATCTGCTTTAGCTGGTGTTTCAATTTTGATGTATGCTATTGTCTATTGAGAATGAATTTGCATAGAACCAATTTATCCTGTCTCCATTTTAACCTTTTTTTTTTTAACTAACTCCTTCTGCTCTTTGTAATGACTATTTCTGCCTTTCATTGTGGTTTCTCATGTTATTTTCTGTATTTAGGTCTCCTCTGTTAACCTTTTACTTTTTGCTCTGTGTCTCAAATGCCTTGACATTTGACATAAGTTCCATGCTTGAGATTGGGCATGACATGGAAGACACGTAGGTTGATTCTTGCTTCTCAGGTTGCAGGAGCTTGGTTATATCTGAGCAGGCTGTGCAATGAACTTGGTAGTTCACAAATTGCCTAAATTCATCCTTTTTTTAAACCAGGTAGATGAAGCTTCATTTGAAAATCATAAATGAAATGGGTTTCAACTTTAACTCTTCTAGCTGTTTGGCAAGCATGTAAAAACAATTCCATGCTTTTCACATATGAACGGGTATTTTGCGACATTGTCACAACTCACAAATTGAATCTCAGTTCAGAAAAAATTAACAGTTCTGCTAGCTCCTTGTATGTTGATGGATCTTTAGGGTTGGAGACAATGCTGGCCTATCTGCACTAAATTCATTTGGGAATATAGGGTGGAATGTTTAAGTGTGATATAACTGAATGTGACACTGCTTAGGTTTTAACCGAATGTGGAGATACTAATTATTTCCTAAGCTGACATTGTCAGAAATAGAATTCTCATCCAGATATCTGGGAATGCAAGATGAATAATTTGGATGCCTGAGAATTCTCAGTTCATATATTTGTAACCAATAAATTTAAATTTGATCTATTGTATTCCTAACTGTTGTGCTCAATCTGAAATTTAATAAGTGGGGAAGTCATGTTCTCAACAATGATTGAAGAATGCAAGTCTGGGAATTCTCAAAATAATGACAGCACATGGCAATTGGCAAGTTGGTTTGCTGGATAGTTGATATAATGGCAATACACAGCAACTTGCTTGGCTGGATAGTTGAATGTGAATTCTCCCTTTTTGGATTCCCAAACACATACATATTCAGTTGCAACTTCATCTATTGACGTAAATTTTTGCTAAACCTGCTTGGGCAGGATCTATTAGAGAAATATGCTCACAATTAGAATTGGATTTAACTGTCAGGTTTTGACCTAAATGGTTATCTCAGCAAACATGCTTAAGTTTATCATTTATCTGTATCATAACCAATGTTCTACATCCATATTATCTGCATGCCTAAACATCATGATCCACTTGCTCTAAATGGTAAAGATGCACTTATAACATATTTGTATCTGTACATAGTCTCAGACTCTCATGGAATTTAAATATCTTTTCTGCTTTATACCATAAGCCTGATGCTTTGGTTGCATAGAATGGCTAATTTCAACTTCTAGTCTTATTGAATTCCTTTCATTATTTGACAGATACCTTTATGCCATTAAGTCATATCATATGCCATGGCTAATTGTACAATCCTATTCTTCACTGGCTAGATGTTTGCTAGTAGGAGTTATATGTTCAAGGGAATTGGGATAATCAACTCGTTATTATACAGAAGTGCACCACCATCGTTTCTTTCTGAAATATAAGTGCTCTTGGTGTAGGTTGTGGCATCCCTTGCTTTCGTTATTCATGAATCTGCCAATCCACATATTGGTAAACCACTTATCCTATATCCGATTTTTCTGATTTAAATCTGTGACCGCATATTGTAATGCTTTTTTGTTTTTTATGTCATGAACCTGTCAAGAACATGTATGCAGTAAAATTGTTTTGAGCAGCACTGGGAGACTACACATCCAGTTAAACTTCTAGAATAAATTTTGGCATGGTAGTGCCTCACTTGCCTTGAGAATAAGAAACAGTGACATGACTATTCTGCTGTCAACCTGGAGGAGATGTTTATGAGCTGTCTCTTGTAAAGTTTGCATAGTAACTAGTATTGCTGGCATTGTTGATCTATCTTACTAATATAAATTTAAAGGCCACAAAATTAGTAAGAGTAATACTTTGTGATTGGGTTTAAATTAATGGCTAAGCTTCATTAAGTAAGGGCCAAGGTTGCGAAGCCAACTCTCTAATGGGAATTGTAGTAAATGGCATGGTTGAGCATTGAGGTAAGGTGGTACCTTGGGTCTACGTAGTCAAGATGGGGATGGACACTCCTCCGTATCCATTTAACCTAGTCTTTAACCGCCACCTAGTTAAGCCTAGACCAGGTAATCCAACTAATCCTTCCACTCCACTGTATTTGTATTTCTCATTTAATTTGCCACAATTGTTGTGGAAAATTTTGAAATTTTGCTCTCACGTGTGAGAGTAGTCACGTGCTTTTCTTTTTGGTCCAACCTGCTTACCAAGTCAGAGTATTATCCCACCGTTTAATTGTGAGTTATCCATAAACTGGGTTACAGCAAAGCTGGCTGAGTTGATTCTTGAGATACTAGCTTTCTTTTACGTGACGACCTTATCCAATTAATAGATTCGACCATTAAATTTATAAGTGAACCCACGTGCTTCAGAATCTCTGGAAATCTGCTCAATTTTTGGGTTATCTTAACAGCAGTCATTCTTTTGAATTGAACTAATTTAAATGATAATAGTTTCTCACAAAGTGAATGAGTTCTTCAGGTGAGATTATTAGTTCCAGAAATGCTTAAAAGTTCCATTTTATGTGTTTCACCCTTATGCGACTGTAATAAAACTATGAAATTTTATGCATGTTTAACCGTACAAATGATTTGCAAAACTAGGATGGAATATAGAAGTCGTATCCACTGTTTCTGCTATTAAAGTTTTTCTCCATATTGTTTGATGTTTGATTGTATGAGAAACCATTATGAATTCCTCATTCTTTTTATATGATTGCATGCATATGCAAGAAATGCTCAATATGTCCCAATTTCCTTAATGCAAGTATGCAATTAAGGGTGGCACATCAAATCCCATAACTGCCTCTGGGGTTTCCATTTTAACATGTCTAGTTAGCTTTCTTATGTCCTTGAGTCATATAGGAATCTTATATTTTCTTGAATTGTGAGGAAATCAATATATGCATTTTGCTGTTCATGTTTCTAGAATTAGGATGTGCTTCTTCTGCATGTTATTATTTGTTCTTTATTACTTATTCCAAAGCCTTTCACTGCAGCTGTCCTAGGCCGACTTCCTGGAACCACTATCTACCGGAACATCCAACAGTATCCAGAATCCTACACTTACAGTGGAATTGTAATTGTCCGGGTGGATGCACCTATATATTTTGCTAACATTAGCTTTATCAGTGATAGGTAAGGATTCTCTTTCTCTATGCTCTTATGCATAGAACAAAAAAGTACAAACTAAAGATTTAAATTTTGATGAGGCTGTAAGTTTTTTTCCTGTCATAGTTCACATGCAATAAGGCAAGCTCCATGTGATAATTCGGATGCTTTCTTTTAATTTTGGCTGTTTTCACTTAAGTCCATGACATTTATCATGTTACGTACATGGCAGGTTCATTCTGGAGATTTTCTATTTCTTATCTAACTTCGTTTATATAGCTGTTCTGGAACCATGTTTGCATCCGTAATCATAGTTAATAAATTTATGAATTTTACTCAATTTTAAATGCTTCTTAATTTTTTTAGTTAGGTTCAGTAAATATCTTCGTCAGTCAAATTCTGTCAAAATTATGCCAAAAAATTAGCTTACAGTTTACATTTAAAAATAACTAGAACAAACAACAACATGCTGCCTCACATATCAATAAAATTAAAAGATTGCTCTATTTTGGTCGTTGAATTTTGGTGCCTCTGCCTTTCATGTGCTTCAGACACCTATTTATTATAAAATCTCCAAATTATCCATTTTATTTGGATAAATTGCAAGAGTAAATGGAAGAGTCGTCACTTAACTTTGGCAGAAGTGTGAGAATATCTGAAAGGAATCAAAGATATTTTGAGCTTATTGATTACCATTAACAGGTAGATTAATTAGAAATTTAACTTAAATCTTGGTGGCAAATTTTCTTTAAAAATTTGATTTTTAGATAAAATACCTGGTCTCTGTTTCTTTGACAGGCTACAGGAGCTTGTACTGAGTGGTAAAAGAAGTGGAGTGGGTGGCTCAGAAACTGAAAAAGTTCACTTTGTTATTATTGAAATGGATCGTAAGTCCTTTTTAATACGTATCTTTTTTAGTTCAAGCAAGATTGCATTCATGAATTGTATACGTGAACACTATGGTGGAAAATTGAGGTTTTTCCATTTTCTTCATTTTTTTTCTAGCCAACTATCTGCATCTTTTGTGCACTTCTGTCAATTTTCATATGACTTGCTACCATAGTCATATTGTGAACAAAATCAACAAAAGATGGTCAAGCTCTGAACATGCTTCAGATTTCTGATGCTTGAAAAGCTCTGAACTAGTTGGTTTATGTTTTTATTTCTGATGCAGCTGTTACATATATCGACTCCAGTGCTGTTCAACCTCTGAAGGACCTTTATTATGTGTACAAATCTCACAACGTCCAAGTAAAATCTGGTTTAAGCTCTGATTTCCTCGATTTGATGATCAAATGCAACTGCAAACCTTAATTCGCTTCTGACTCAAATGTTCTGTAGCTTGCAATGGTCAACCCAAATCATAAAGTTTGGAAGAGACTTACAATTTCTGGAGTTCTTGAGCTCGTGGGTAAGGAATGGCATTTTGTGAGAATGCATGATGCTGTTCAAGTATGCCTTCAACATATGCAAAGCCTGAAAGAGATACCAAGAGGCGCTGAAATGACTGGGAAGGATGAAAGCGTTGGACCAGTCTTCGAGGTAAGGGAACAAAATAAAGGTGATTTGGACCCAGAAGGTGAAGCTCTTGTATGATAAAGGACCTGTGATGATTGTCACATGGTACCTTTGTTGGACAGCTAGTGGCGAATGCCTTTCTTAAACTCATCGATTAACGCTCCGAAATAGTAACTAAGCATCTCTGCCATCCTTGGGCGTAGAGTTCCTAGTGTACTAAATGTATTGCAACCATCGTTGCATGAACTAGGAAATACTGACCTTTGTAATGGCTATGTTGGTCGTAGTGTGTTACATATTTATACAGCAACCATCGTTGCACGATTTGGCTAATGAGCTTTGTAATGTCTTAAACCTTTGTATATATATCGAAACTGTATGTCGTTGCATGTTGTAGTATTTAAATGAAAGCTGCCTTCTGCTCTTCTATCCCCTCTGCTTTTATATGTGTATATACGTGCCATGTTCTGTTTCTTCCAGGACTTTATTACGGACATTGTGAATTTCTGGACAACCATTCACCTAATGTTGTCAATATCGGCGTTTATGTTGGCTAATGGGCATCGTACCGAACAAAAATGAAGGGGCGGACAAACGGCTCCTTCCAGATCCCGGCCTATATTGACATGCAAATGACTTTTTAGTTTTTTAGTATGCCAATTCAATCTAGAGTCACCCATTCCGGCAGAAAGGCATCCTGCTGGAACACCATAACATTTAAAAAGGTAATGTGGTGTCGATACTAACGTTTACAGCATCGGCTCATCTACCTATTGAGCGATTGGTCTTGACTCTTGACACCTTCAAGTTGAACTAATGATCAGGTGGGCTTTGCCCATGTCGCTGCTTGCTTTGTGGGGGAGAGAAGGAGATAAGTTGCTAATTCCTAAACCTTGGCTTCCTTAAAATGGAATTCCTCCTTCGAGCTGCCAAGGAAACTGAACGAGTTCTGATTGTTGTCCTGAGATGAAATGGTAGTTGCCATTTATTAGAAATAGCTTCACACGAGTGGTATGATTTTAACTTCAATCCTGTTTATTTACCCTCAAGATTGGAACATATTCATAGAACATTAATAGAATACTATAGTGTTTCATAAACCTGTTCCAATTTTTTGGGCAGATTCAATCTATCTCAATCTTTGAGGCAAATTTATAGTGGATGATCTTAGAATGCTTATTAGTGGAGTTTGCATCCTTTTGCAATCACATAGTTAGTTGCAGTTATGAGCTTTGGAACCCTTCGCATGAAAACAATCAGACAGCTCATGCATGTCACCAGTTAGTTTACTTGGAAGATGATCTTTTAACTTTTCCTTTCTTTTCTTTTTGAGGGGAGAGCTAATTGTACATGGCCTATACATAGACGCGCATAGTCAGCAGGGTAAGATCCTCAAGCAAGAGAGAATTCAAGCTCATGAAATTTCATTTGAGAATGATGCTTCTTGAGTAGAGGTACAAATGGATCAACGTATTCAGAGTGGACTTGTAAATTTTTATTCTTCTTCATTTCTTCTTTTTCTTTTTTGGTTCTATTGGATCCAATCCTCTTTGGGCCTCCATATGTTTATCCAATCCGAATCCGATCCATCCCACCCCGTCTCAGGTAACTCCAAAGAACCGGGTCACGGCGTCCGTCCCGTGAGCAAGCGGTTCGTACGGCAGCTCTTGGGTTGGGTTTGCGACTTTGCGGTCGTCCATCTCAGGATGGTCGTACAACGTGGTTCACCGGTCAAGACGAAGCTTCCGTTCATCTCAAGATGGACGGTTCTCCACAAGGGCATGAACATGGAACGTAGGGAAGGCATTTCAAATAACAAGAAGGT
Organism: Nymphaea thermarum; assembly: GCA_011799765.1. Classification (NCBI taxonomy): domain Eukaryota; kingdom Viridiplantae; phylum Streptophyta; class Magnoliopsida; order Nymphaeales; family Nymphaeaceae; genus Nymphaea; species Nymphaea thermarum. The sequence goes on from JAANDH010001159.1 coordinate 22,072, forward strand.
TCGAAGCCCGGGAAACTCTCTCTCTCTCTCTCGGAAGTTCGGAACGAAGGAAGAGGAGAAAATGCATGATCTGAAGTCGTTGCAGCAAGAATTCCCCGTCCTCGACGATGGTTTCCTGGAGTTCTGCGCTTCTCATGGCATATTGTCACGTGGGTGTCCCTTTCTTTCTTCCGTTTCCTATCCTCTCTTTGCTCCCTGTTTCGTGATAATCGCAAATCGAATAACGGCTTTTATTCTTAACCCTCTTTGGCCGTATGATTTTTCGGTCCGCTTTCCGTAGCTGGTAAGCGACTTAATTTTTCCTGGAATCGAGCGTTCTTAGCATCATTATTGATCCGAGAGGGGGTTGCGGAGATCTTTCCCTGTCCAGGACGCCCTACCATTTATCTTGAGAATTGGAGAAAAATCGGATGAGTAGGGTTTTTGCTGTATTTTGGAACGTTGAGATATTCAAATTTATCATTCTTTTTTTTCTTTCTGGTGGATCAAAACAACCCGGAAACTGGCGATCGGCTCCTGAATATTTCCTGAGTAGGGCAACATGTGAAACAAGGGCAGTGGAATTCGCTTCTACCAACTAAGAGGGGCTGACCTCTTTTCATTCATTACAGTAGTCGGATGCATGCTTCTTTTTGTTAAGTTGCACAGAGTTTCCTTGTTTTTCTCTTTTTGCAATCATATGTACTATGTGGCCTGGTTTCATTCATTTATTTCTTCGGCTGATTACTGACACACATTGATCATTGTTTCTTCTTGTTCCTTCTCTCACTTTTCTTTACTTTTTTGGTTTCTTATGCAATTTTATTTTGTATAGTGGAGGACTTCCTGCTGCATGACCTATACGCTTTAGTTGGTTTCGCGGAATGCCAGGCCTCTTCAGCAGAACTAAAGCAGGTCCTTGTCAATTGGTTGAAGGGTTTGAGAATTTGGCATTGCAATTGACTGTCGGTTTATGTCTCTTCTGTTGGTTGGATTACTTGCGGTAGCAAAGTCTATGCCATGCAAGATGCAGCACAAAACAAGGGGATTTACTTAGTATACCTCAAGTCCATAGCCTTTCTTTCCTTGTTTATCGTGACAGGGTTCATCAATTACTGGTCGTTCTATTGGGTCCTATAAATTAAGAATGTAAACCTGGGATAATTAACATGCCCTTTCAGTCATGAGTTTCTCATCAGAAACAATTGGCTGAGTAGGAAAAAGAAAAATCAGAAACTCATAATCTAAAGGGAGGAAATATTGTGATATCTTGGAAATATTACTGAAGTGTCTTTATGATGATCTCTTCTTGATAAGTTGATTACGAACACAATTCTCTTCCAATGCCTTTTCTTTAACTCGTAAGCATTTGATACTGTTGATGTTGGAAACTATTAGATGGACACTATTTGGAACAAGTTTCTTTATCTCATGGAAAGCACACAAAAGTTGTGAAATACTAGCAGACTAGCAGTATGGTATGAAAAAATTTATAAGAAAATATGACTGAATTATGCTTGTGCATTTGCAATAGAAGGAACAAGGAATAGTGTGATTGTGAGACACTGTTCCAGTCAAACTAGGAGTACCAAGTAAGCATGTTTCAGCAAATAATCCTTGAGTTAGATAGGGAGACATATCATGAGATGATGTAATTACATAAATTAACAACTCATCTTTAGGTTTCAGCCTTTCAGGCTCTTTTTCCTCAGTGGTTTTGGCCTGGGGTATTGGTCATTTTGTGCTGAGTGAAATCAGCTACTAACATACCTTTGCCTTAGTGATCTTCCAAAATGCCTCATAATTGTTTTATATTATGGTCAGTGTAGGCTGCTAAGTACTTGAAGCGGGCAAGTACTTAGGCTGCATATCTGTTTTTCTGAAGTGACAAGTTATCTATACGAAAGTTAGTGTTAGAGCCAGGCTTTGAGGGAAAAATCATAGATGCTGTGCAAGCCCATAAGAGATTGCAGTATGTATAATAACTTATGAACTTTCTCTCTTCTCGATCAAGTGAAGTCAGTTCGAGGATGGAGATGGCTGAAGGCCATTTCAGAACCTTAGAAGGGCACTTCTTGAACAAAACGCAATATTTGCATATGAATGTCTTCATTATGGTGGAAATAACATAAATTGAATGACTTCGGAACTTGTTCACTTGAAAGTTGAAACCTCTAAGGGATCATGAGTGATTTAGAATAAAAAATAGTGAAGGAGGCAATATTGCAATTGGGGCTAATTTATGTTGTTATCTGCATTGACTGATGCTTTTTTAATGCAATGGTGGGTAGTGGCATTACTCATAACTTTGAGGCGGCTAGGCTAGTGAGGGAACTAGGATTGCAAACAAGTGCCAATCCTTGCCAGGTAAGGGCCATCAACGTGTAGCCATCTCATGCTTATGGTGAAGCAAAGGTGGCATCCATTCAAAATAAGTTATTTCTGGCTCTGCAACTTCAACACCTGTCCCTTAGATTATTTTTCTTTTTCTCATGTTTGACATCAAGTTCTTAGTTCAGGGCTAAGATTGCAGTCCTATGATACCTTAGGTCTGTAATGGTTTCCGATGAACAACCTCATGCATGATTCCTCAAGCATCAAAGTCTTAAGCGAGAATGAATACATTGGATCTTCAACTGGAAGACGGCCTAGGACATGGAGACGCACTTACTTGGCCTCTTTAAGGGAATTTAACAAAGGTGGACAAATCGCTCTGTAGTCCTTACCATCATCAGTTAACTATTGCTGGAATACTTGAACATGCTTCTTGATAAAATGCCGAAGAGCTGTTGCATTGATGCAATCTAGATCATTCCATATAATTACTGCTTGGTGCACAACCATCTGCCCAAGCTCTCTATTGAATTTTCCCTCTAAACTTTGCCAAACTACCACACCAACTGGACGAGCTTCTGCCAACATGCTATAGTCAGCTGTTTAGGGCTCCACTTTGAGCTCCAATATTGTTCCCAAGGAAGAATAATGAGTCATTATGCTTATGCATCAATTAAAAGGTGTTGAAACAACTACCCATAGAGAACAAGTTGGTAACTGTAAGGATCTTCTCCAAACTCGACCTGCGCTTTGGGTACAATCGAGTTTGTAAATCGTAATGCAAATAGTGACAGGCTGAAGTTTGCTTGTATAACTCAATATGGCTTATATGATTTTTTCATAAGCTGGTTGGGTTAACAAATGCCCTGATTAATTTTTGCTACATAATTTCAAATGTTCATTCCCTTTACTTTAAGGACATCAGTGGTATACCTGAAGGAGGGAGAGAAAAGTTTCATTATTCCTGAGCATTAAGCTAGCAATCTGTTATGCCACTTTTTTGCTCTTCCCCATGCTAGTCACATCATAGAACGGCAAGCTCGAATAACATAAAAAAATATGCATTTAATAAATATATGTTTGTTCTCAAACTCTTGGAAAACAGAAAACTTAATTCAGTAAAAATTCTGCAAATGGATGACAAATTAGGCAGTGTTTTAGAGTTAGAAAATTTATGAAAATTTTATGTGCACAAGAAATTCTACTCTTGCATTGGTAATGACAAAATACAAGTTCGGTACTTAAGGAATTAAAATGACTTTAGAAGAATAAAATTGGTCATTATCATTGATTTTTGAGGTTGCAGAAGCCTTAAGAAATAGGTTATATTTGCATGTAGAGTTCATGGTTTCTATGCAGACTCATTGATTGCAGCATGACAAAGAAGTAATTGTGTACATGTATAGGGAATCACTCAAGTTCTTTCCATTATAGACAGCCAACACCAGCCGTGGTTGAATGGCATCGACTTGCTTGAAGATCAGCAGAATAAACATGTTCTTTCAACAGGACTTGAGGGGTATATTTGTTTCTTTTGTTCATATAGGAATTTTTTTGTGGCTGTTATAGTATGGAATCATTAGAAGAATTGCTTTTTGCTTCATTGGTGTTTAGTTTTCTTGTGAATTAAAAGTAAATGACCTGAGCAATAGGAGATGTGCTTTAATCTCTTGTATAGACAGGTTTTCCAGTGCTTCAAAAATTGATGGCGCATTATACATAAAAGGACTAACATGACAAAGGTTTGATTTCAAATATGCTGAATAAAACAATTAATGTTTTCATATTGAACAATTCTGTTAAAAGCACTGAGGTGTAGTGAAGCACAACATCTTGCCTTGAGGTGAGTTAAAGTGTAATGCACAAGTTTTTTGGAAAAAACAATAGTTAATCAAACACATAATCTGCCTATGAGCTAATAAATAATACACAAAAAAGCTAAAAGCTATTATATATTATATAGTATATAGAGACACACAGAATTCAATCAACTGTGCATATATACAAGTGCAGAATCCAAGCAGAATCCAAATACACTCTCTCTCTCTCTCTCTCCCCCCTCTCTCTGTGTATGTGTACCATGTACAAGATCATCTAACTGTAAAGGTTCATACACAATTGGTGGCAATTAAAGATAAGAAAAAGTGTTTATAAGCCTTATCACAGCATGTCTGTACATTATTTGCATTTTCCTTGTTATGACGATATTATTTTCATTGTTAGTACATGGAAAAAATTGCAGTATCTACAGAAAAAGGCTCTACAGAAAATAGTGTCATGGGAAAAGAGGCCCACACAATGCAAACTGAATAATACACAAAAAACAAAAGCACAAAGTGTACAAAAGATTTTGAAACACTGCAAAAATGAAAAGCTACGAAGCACCTAATAACACGATGAGGCACATTCTTTTTCCTACTTGCGCTATTTTATAAGTTATTGAAGTGCTTTAGTGTGCACAATGCTATGAAGCACAAAACATGTGCTTCATAGTGTGCTTTTGACAACACTCATTGAGAGTTTGAAACTGGAACTATGCAACTTCTTTCTATGACTTCCACCTCATTAGTTTCATAACTTTAGTTTTCCACGGTCATTTAATATATGTATAGTACATAAATTTGTGCGTTCATATGGATGTACATGTTCAAAACCATCATTTTAATTACTTAATACTCATATGAGGCAGGAATTATGGCTAACTTATTTGTCGCGCAAAAAATAAGTTAATTAAGTACATGGCCTAAGTTTTCTTCAAAACACAACTCTTTTAAAGCACTATCTGAAGGCAAAAATGTTCCAAATAAGTACATTTGAGCTATAGAGCACCATGCGATGCTAAGGAGATAGAACATGTCTGGAAACCTGTTTAAGGAGGTTGATATCTGTGATCAACAGAGTTGATATCTGTCAGTTGTAAATTATGTGTATTCCATATCCTCGTGAATGTCTCATGCATGTGTGAAATGTTTGCTAAAGGCAACCACATTCCATGGTAGAGGTAGACAAGGTTCACTGAAGCTGGTCCTAACTTTGCTGGAGATTGCTTGAGTAAACTATTGGGCCTTCTGTTATCAATTATCATGGGTCTCAGTTCAAAGTGGTTAATCTGGCAATACATGAAAGTCCAATTGGATTTCATAAGAAATGAAGATCCAATTATGACCCGAGCACCTTGACCTAGCTCTTGAGGTCGTGGTAAAGTGTTCTTCATTTTCTTCTTGTCATATTTTTTTCTTGTCAACTTAATACTAAGACGTAGAAGTTCATATTTTTATGATAGTTTATCAATGAAACTTAAGAGTTAACACCAAGTAGACTTGGAACTGAGGAGTTGCAGGTTGAGCTTAGGTTCGAGATCCAACTATTAATGAAAGAAAGTCAAGTATGTCTTCTGATGCCTCTTTAGTGTCAGGAATTTTGACTTTTTGGCATATTTGTTCTAGGATCGATTCCCTTCTTGAAGGGGGCTTCTGTGAAGGAAAATTCATAGAGTTGGTGGGTTCATCATCTTCTGGCAAAACACAAGTATGAAGTTTTGTGTGCTGAATTTCTGCGAGTTATCAGAACTATCCATTGGTTCTTATGCTTCTGAAAAATGTTTCATTTGCAATCTACAGGTTTGTCTTGCTGCTGCTGCACATATTGCACACAAATACATGTGCACTGTCATGTTCCTGGATACATGTAGCTCGTTCTCTTCCAAGCGCATTGCATGCAACGTAAATGGTCTTTTGGAACTTTTACAAAAAGAGGTCATTTGTTTATTTTTTTTATATAATTACAAGTTTTAATATGTGCTAGTTTTTAAACTTTTTATTGTAATATGTTTATATTTAAATTTTATAAATTCTTTCTGGAAGAAAGTTGCTTTTCTTTTTCCTGTCTTTTGTAATTTCAGTAGCCAAATTCCTATCCAAAAGCTTTAGTCTTATGATGCCAACAGGACAAGGAGAGATGCTTTAAAAGAGTGATGAATAACATACTATGTCGACCAGTCCTGGACCTCCTTGAGTTGTCAAAGGTGTTGCATCAAATAGAATCCACCTTACCATTGCAGGTTTCAATCCTACTGCTGCAGCCCTGTTGCATTGAAAAGTGAATTTCTTGTCATAAAGTACATAATGTCCATTGCTGTAGGTGAAAGGCCAACATACCAAGATGCGGTTGCTAATTGTTGACTCCGTCTCATCATTGATTGCCCCAATACTTGGAAGAAATTCTACTGGTATAAATCTTGAATAGATTTTGTGTTTCTCCTTGTATGCTCTGTAAATATGATCATGCCTGAAACATATGCCTTTTGGATCCTCTGGCATTCTTATGTAGTGTGAACCATCTAATTGTGAAGGCAATGGTTGATGAGATGTTGGATCTAATCTGATTCAGATCCAACACGTCTTACCATGTCTGAGCGCATTTATCTAGGCAGGGTTATGATTGTAATTTCTGTAATTGTTTTATTGTAGACTCTAGGTTATTGTGTTGCTTCACTTTAGGCTCTAGATTATTGTGATAATTATTTTATTCTAGACTCTAGGTTATTGTTTTGCTTCACTCTAGGCTCTAGACTATTGTGATTGTTTCATTTTAGATTCCTGTAAAATGGGTAGAGGGATCCCTATATAAATTGGTTGTGTGAGAATGTAAAACCTCACTTCCCTTCCTCATTTCTCTTTTCCTGTTCTCTCTCTTATCTTTCCTTTGCTGAATCTGAACGTGGTTTATACTTCGACATCCAAAATCTCACAATGGTGTCATTTTTGTCTGTTTCGATCAAATTTAGTATTGTGATATATTATTGTAATGATGCTTTTACTTATTTGTTTGCTTATGGTGATGGATATATTTATTCCACAAGAAACTTTTCTCTTTTATGTGCCCGTGATGATAAATGTCTGAGACTGTAAACGTGATTAGACTGAGCATTTGTATACACATATACTGCATGCATGAACTTGAGTACTTTATGAATTCGGTTATAAATTGGGGGCAGTTTCGTGGTTGATTGTCCCCTGATTCCAAAACTTTTGTTCTGTCCAAATTGACCAGCATTGGTTGATCATTTCTCCTGCTAATGTTTGTAGAAGATATCTCCTCTAAAGGTCATATGGAAGTTTTTTTCATGCCAGTGAGTTATTAAGTATGAGGAAACAAATGACATGCTATTTCTTGGCTTGGAAGGGTTAAAAGTATCCCTTTCTTTTTTATCTTGCATAAGAAAAAAGTGAAAAATGAGTATTAATTTAATTCATTTGATGTTCTAAATAGAAAAGAACATTAGCAGGTGCTATAACATGCTAATGCTCTATTGTAAGAGACTGTGTTACAATGTCAAAGTAAATTGTTAACTGAAGCATCTCCCCACAATCATTGAATAACCTATGGCATTTGAAAGCTATTATTTGGGATTTGCTACCCCAAAGGTCCAAATATCATGGTTTGGGGCACGGAATATGTTTACAGTCATCGTGCTTCTGCTTTATGGTTCATGTCCTTTTTACTCGTGCTTCCATTAAGGATCACTATAAGGAGATTACCATTTCCATCTGAACACATATATGAAATTTTAGCGTATGGTTTGCAATGCTTGCTGCGTGACTTTTTGATTTCATACCTTTTAAAAATCAAGTTTTCTATTTGTTATTAGTTCTTGAATCACTTAATATGGTTTGTGGGTCGAGCTGGATGTCTTGCACTGATTTCTGTTTAAATTATCCTCGAAGACATGCTATTTTCTTTTCATGATGCATCATGTTATAGTTGTTAAATTGCAAATCTCATGTATCTTGCACTCAGGCATTGCATTCTACTTTGCAAAAATATGCAGGCCATTCAGCAATGGTATCCATTGGTTATCTTCTGAAGAAGCTAGCTATCAAATATAATATTGCAGTGCTGGTAAAATATCTTTCTCATCTTCATTGAAATATTCCTTGGTACAAGTGGTCTTCTATAGCTGAAGCTGGTGCTATTTCTGCAAATTAAGCATGACTACCTGCAGTAGTAAAGTCTTTGGATAAATTAAATATAATTTTTTTGCATTTCTTTCTAAACTAAGGTATGGTTCTTATAACATGCATGGGACTGCATATGAATTTGGGAGTTTTATGTACTGTTTATGTTGAATAAAGATCTCTTTACCTTTGACTAAGCTGAGACCTTGACAAGGTTTCTAGTTTTCAAGTAGTTTCAAGGAGAAACTAAGTATGGACTTTTATTCTTTGAAACTCAAACGACTTGTTTGAGTGAAGAACAAAATATCTAGGACTTATTACGTACAGTGACTTTAGATGTTTAAGATCATGTTTAGCTACCTGATCGAGAATCTGAGAGAACATTTGACTAGGTTTTTCTTTCTCCTGATATAACCTTCTTGAAGTGTGACTTGAATATCCAATGGGCACAAATGCAGCCCTCTTGAACTTCCTCTGATCTAAATACTTGGGTAAATGAAAAAGGGCAATTTCGATTCAGCAACATGTTTCATGAAATCAGTGCTTCTAGCCTTCTTCATTCTGGGGCATTTTTATCATGTCATTACTAACTTAGGAAAGTTTCTCAGTGTGGGTCATCAAGGGAAAGGTTCTACATTTACAGGAGATTTACCTCACCAATCCCTAGTACCCATGCAGGGGATGCCTTTATTAAATTTTGCAGGTCAAATTCCACAATGATAACTTATTGGTTAGATTAGTTTGTGTTTCATTCTCTTTTCCCTGTTTAGGGCACTTTTTCCTCTAGCACTATGCCAGTATTAATGGGGGTAGCTCATCTGCTGTCAGCAAGGGCCACCAGTACCTATTTTAATCTTATGCACCTCGTCAACAATTTGCTTTCTTTCAATAAGCAAATTTTAGGACAGCAGAGGAGGAAAAAATTATGACATAAATGATAGGTATTAATTAATAATTTCAATAGCATTTTCATTTTGCCTTTTCTCGTTCATCTATTGTTATGAATGTTGTGAAGGATCATCATGGGTTGCATATAGATTGAACACCAGAGCTGAGGCAGCCTTGTTGATGTCAGCTAGAGTGAAGTTGCGAGTAGCCATTGTGTGTGGAAGTTTGAAAAAAGATAAAAGAAGTTCAAGAGAGTTGTTGGCTTGCAGGTCCTTACCGTCAAGTGGTTATTTGACATTTGGCTGTTTCAGTTACTATTTCTGTAGCCTGTATAAAACCTATTGACATTTGGTTTAATAATCATAAAAATTTTGAGGTGGATGCTTAATGGATTTTTCTGGTTTCAACTAGTAACTCCTGGCATCGTTTTGGTAGGATTGGCCATATTATATGCATGAAGAAAATAACTAGCTAAAGGACAACTCTCGTTCTTCTAATGAAATTTACATTTGCTTCAGACGTCTATCTCAATATTAACTTATACGGTGGAGTACTCCTTATCTTTTATTAGCTCTTTGCCTTTGGCTGTGAGTAAGCGTTGTCTTATGGAAAGAGGTGTGTGTGCTTTGTGGGCTCACCTGGTGCTTTTATGTTTATGACTCTATACTACAGATTTGTCGGGTGCTGCACTTAGGGAGGATTGATTTGCACTCAACCTGAGCACTCAGTTTTTATACTTTCTACTTAAGCGTTAAAATGTTGGAAACTACGACATTGCTGAATTTCTGCTACTCTACGTTCTGATTTCCAGGTGACATGGACCCAAGATTGTACTCTGACTGCATGAGTATTGGTTGCATTTTGTGTCTTTAATTCGTTGTTCAAGTCTTGTTGGCATGTTCTGTTTGTCCATGTTCTTACAGGAACACTTGATCATGATTCTATTTCTCAAAGAAAGCACATCAGAAGACATTGAAATTATTTCAAAATTTATTAGCTACGTGAGAAGTACATAATTATTTTTTTTGGTTATAAAGTTACTGAAAAACTGATGGTCGACAGTTTATGCTTCAACGTTCAAATCATAATATTTAGGAATTTGAAAATTGAGTATGATCTCGTGCATGCTATTTCGTGTCGACGGCTTTCATGTCTCTCTCTCTCGGAATGGCCTAGTTTGACCTCCGGGAGAGTCAAGCTTCTGAAATCTGAAGTTTCGTTTAATTATGAAATTTCCGCCACCTTGTTCTATGTCTGACGAAGTTGATTTTTACTAGGAAACGCAACTTGGACTTGTTTGCCTCTGAACCTTGTATGGATTTACTAGGTGCCCTGCACCTTGTTGTTTTATGCAAATGGAGCAGCCCACAATGCACACTTGGTTGAGTCCGGAGTCATGTTTGTAAAGCATTTGCATTTACATCAAGTCCATGTTTAGCAATGCTGAACTCTGGTTCATTTATGTTGTGTTCAGGTCACTAATCATATGGTCGTGGGTGAGAGAGGAATTCTCAGGCCTGCCCTTGGTGAAAGCTGGAAAAGGATGCCCCATATACGGCTGCTACTGTCTCGTGAGCCCGGCAATAATATCTGCACCGTTTCCATACTAAAGCATACCTCTGTGGTCTCTCTCTCTCTCTCCCTCTCTCTCTCTCTCCCCCTCCATCTGTTCTTGAACTGTATCAATGTTGCAGGCGCTTGGACGAACTACGACGTTCACTTTTCCTAAGGGGTAAAAATAACAGCAGCCTCTGAAAAAGCAAACTTCCGAGTCTTCCTACTAAGACTACCTTCTGCAGTTGATGGTGCTTCTCATAAAGACGGATCCCAATCGTACGCGCCATAGCCTATTATCCAGCAAGTAATGATCCTGCGGCCTGCCTCTGACCAAGGACTGCAACCACTTCTGAACTACAATCTTGACCCCTCAGCTGCCAACTGTTGCCTTGCCTTATTAGATCTTACGCATTCATCTGTGTTTCATTTACGATGTGGTGGTTCTTCACAGAAAAAGAAAAAGGGTAACTGGAAAATGCTCTTGTTGGCATTGCCTAATCTGTTTGACTGTCTCTGTTGTACCACAAGGGCATGAAACGAGCTGAAAGCAGCAAACTAGCAAGGTGAAAGACGAGAGCCTTCTGAATTTTATGAGCAATGAGGCGCGAGAAAGTAGCAGGATGACGTTTCCTTAACAGGGCCGGGGTGGGGGCCACCGCTTGAGGGGTGGCCCGTGTTTTTCACTTGTCTTGGTGCTCCATGGTGTGGTCCCATGCTCACGTGAAGGAGTCGGGGGTGGTGTTCTTCGCCATGCAGCACCCTGAGATTGTTTACTTTGTAAATCTTCTCATCCCTTATCAGCCAATGATCCTTTATCTGTCACGTGGACCATCGGGTCCCATCCCATATCGTCTTTTCTGTTCCTTTTCTTTTTTTATTTTGTTTGTTCTCTTGATTCTTAGACTCCTTTTGCTTGCAAGTCTTCCTCTCCTATATAGCTTCGCGATCAGCCTGAGGTTGGTTCTCCACTCGTCGCTTGAGTAATCTCTCTCTCTCTCTCTCCCTCTCTTGTCTCCGTCTCTCGCGCTCTCTTTGACGATGACGATGGGTGATGCTTCTGCTGCTTACATAAGGCTGGTAAGTCCACAACTACTCATCTCCAGTGGAGTTTTCTATAACCTCTGTGGCATGTTTTGTTTGTCGTGACGATCTTCATCTTCTCACTGGGTTCCTTCTCACTGTTAGGTGCAACACCTGATTGAGAAATGCCTTTTGTTCAACATGAACCAAGAGGAATGTGTGGAAACTCTGTCTAGACATGCCAACATTAAGCCAGTCATCACAACAGTTGGTTGGTGTCCTCTGTTCCCTTTCTTCTCGTTTCCTGATCTATTTCTTTCTCTGATCCGTAGCATCTGTTCCTTGTTTTTAGTATGGCAAGAACTAGAAAAAGAGAACAAGGGTTTCTTTGAGGCCTACTCTCGCGAGATGGGGAATCGACGGTCCAGAGCCCAGGAGGCCGAGGCCGAGCACATCATCCTTCAGATGATCAACGCCTCAGATTGCTGACCCTTTGTGCTGGCTTCTTGTTCAGCAGATCACAAGGCAAAGCGGTGCTACTATTGCCCTTTGCCAGCATCAGGCGTTGAACTATGCAGTAGCCAAATAAAATAAAGGAGGAGAGTAACTAAGAGGTTTGGGAGGAGCAAGGAGTCCACAGTACCTTGTCCTTGTTCTAACCCTCACTCTTAGCTGGCTGTGGAGGAAGCCAGCCCACCTTCAACAGAAACCCCGAGTTACACAGGGCCATTTACGTTTCTTGGCCTACGTGACTTGCAGCCGTACGCTAACGTGGAACCACCCTGTGAACTCCAACCCTAGCTTCTCCATGTAAATAATTTCAGAAATATCTCTCGTAATATACACAATTTGATGGTATTCTTGACGTTGGTGTTCTTTTATTTATACATTTTGGCTCTTCTTGTGGATTCTCTCGTTGGATAATGGAGGACGATGTCCTTCGTCATATTCATGCCTTTTCTGTATACAGTTTGGCTTTTCTGGATGTTTCTTTTTTTATTTTCAAAAGAGAGAGAGAGAGAGAGAGAGAGAGAGAGAGAGAAGCCATGTGTACTCATGCATTAACTAATGGGGATGACCAGCACTGCCTTGGGTCCCTCACGAAGCCTAGGAGGGACCAATCAACTACAAGGTTGTTGAAGGAGATATTTTCAAAGGGCCAAACTTTACTAAACTGGACCAAAGACATTGTGGGCATTACACTAGGGGAGTTTTCCTTCTGGATATTTTCAAAGGGCCAAATTTACTAAATTGAACCAGAGATATTGTGGGTGTTACACTAGAAGGAGTCTTCCCTCTGGGCCATGTCTGGGAGCTGCCAGTAAGGAGGGTCCTGTCCTTTTAGGTAGTGGTTGGTACTAAATCCAAATTAACATCTTCGAGGGGGTTGCACACCGGACAAAGCGGGGACCGGGAGGCAGGTGGTCTTTGTTTTGAATTGTTGAGCACTTCTTATGTTGTAAAAGAGGGAGATCAATATCTAAACTATGTAAACTGAAACATACTCGAGATGCCTAATCCAAAATACCTAAAGCGGGTATATATATATGTAGAGAGGATGGAAGAAAAGATGAACTCACCGACTAAATCCAAACTAATGTATAAACACTAAGAGAGTCCACTTTTTTCTTAATTCCATATGCACTCAAGTTGGAGTGACGTCTCGAAGGAGAAGTTACCAAGAAAGAATTTTGTCCAATGCGGACTCCGCCTTTCGAATATGTTGGATAACCAGTTATTGGAGGATGGCATTATGGAACCAAAAGAACTTTTAAGAAATAAAATCCTCTTTTTGAAGTTGCCATGTCAAAGTAATCGATCCGATGTCAAAGTAATCGATCCGACTTGGCATAACTTATGGAGGCCAGTATTTGGTTTGATTGTTGTGAGAATCAACCCCTGAAGTTGATGTAGCCCTACACCTTGGGGGCAAGGGAAAAGGGAAGGTAAGCTACAGGGGCAGAGCCAAGGGGGGCCGCTATTTGCCGGTTACTTGTTTCATGGCTTTAATTTGAGCTGCAGATCCTACTCTGGAGATAGAAATACCCACATTAATAGCTGGACGGATTCCAGCATTGAATAAATCTGCGGTCTTTTTGTCCATCTGTAATAGAAATGACCTTAGTGAAAATATAAGCCGAAACGTCCCCAGATTGAGTCTCAACTATTGGTAAAGCAGTCATACTTCTTTCGCCTAAACAAGAACTTAGTTTAGCGGCTCTTTCCAAAAAGGTGGGAATGCAAATAAAAAATGTCTCATGTCAAAATTTAGAAACTTTAATTCGGCCCCCTTCATGACAAATTTTTGGCTCCACCCCTATAAACCTGTCTTCTCATTTCTTACCGGAGAGTAACACAACCATCATCAACGTTGGCACTCCAATTTCATAAAATTAGCCCTATCACCATGGGTGGAGGGAGGGGAGGGCCCTCCTAGGCCATGGCCCCGCTCCAACAAATTGAAAGAAAAAATTACATTGAAAAAATAATTTTTTTTTTTGTTGCATTCATTTATTGTTTGGATTTGGGTTCAGTTTGGTCATACTCGGATTCAATCCACAAAACTCAGCCCCTTCGTTGGACCGTTCGGCCCGTTTCTAAAAAAAAAATCCTTGCTTGCCTATCACCATGAGATGGTAGTTGCCAACTCCCCATTTCTGATGACGTATCTCAAATTGCTCTCGGCTTTCCCGTGACCCAACTACCCACAATCTTCATTTCTTTATCTAAACCCTAACCCAGCAACAACAGATGTTTGTTATACTAAATATTTTACTCAGACGCTGCTTGTGTATGAGTATGGGGTTAGGACCCAGAAAAGTACAAGGGCTCCATCCAACTGGTTATGAAGTTGCATTTAAAATCCTGAAAATTAAAAGACAATATGAGCTCAACACCACGGAGTTGCTCCCTTTTTGTATACAACTGATGGTAGTCTGCTTAACTCTAGTTTGCCTAAAAGGAGAAAAGAGACAAGAAGAAAGAAAGCCATAAAAGCTCATTGCTAGATTCCACGTTTCCATCCTTACCTACCAGTTCCAAAATGACCTTTGCCTTTGAAACACTTTCTGTGCTCTGTGATGGGGAGCTAGAAGGTTGAAAGTAAAAGAAGATAGACTAGGAAAAATGGGTAAAAAGGATGCCTGGAATCAAAGCTAATTCATGTGTTCTGCGTTCTGCGTTCTGGGGATCTCGTGATCCACATTAGCTCGTCGTTTTCTGCATAGTCCTTAATGGTGAATCTCGCCATGAAAGCAACTCATTCAGGATTTTATCCTTCTCCTGGTAGTAACCATTGAATTTCTTCCAAATAGAAGATCTTCTCAAGTCAAGAATTACAGGTCTCAGTTGTTTCTTCGGCTAGTTGGTATCTAATATCGAATAAGCTCGACGCGACTACCTTGAGTTCCAAAAGATTTTATCAACTATGCAAAAGATGAATTCTCCAACTAAAGATCTTTCTACAAGAAATCTGGTTTAGCTTGCTACCATATGCAACCAAATGTTATAACTGCGTCCATCTCAAACTGCTATACAACTCAACTATGATCGCTTTTCTCCGGACAACTGGTCGATAAAGATCAAACTGTTTACATTTCTTTCTGTGGTTGACATCTGTAGACAGATGACGGTAGCCTGGTCTGCGCTGCTTCGCATCATCCTGTTTCTTATGGAAAATGGTAGGAGATCAATCTTGGTTGGGAATTCTGCGGATTACTGCCAGTAAATGGATCAAAGGCATCCGTTTAGCCCGTACCACCTGTTGCTATCTGCTTCCAAAGAGGGAAACAAGTTGGCATTTATTCGTTGAGCAGATAAAGATGTTTGTAAATGGATAAAAAACAGTCGTTTAGCCCTTAGCACCTGTTGCTATCTGCTTCCAAAGAGGGAAACAAATTGGCCTTTATTCCTTGAGCGGAGAAAGATGTTTGATATCCAAGTAAGGCTGAACTTGCAGGCTGACAATTTACCCGATGAACTCACTTGCAGTATCCAATCTTCTTTCTTAATCAGCATGGGATTCGAATTTGGACCTCAAATCCTGCAACAAAGTCCAGATGAGACAGGGTAAGATTAAGAACCAACTTTATGTGAGACTGGTTCTAGTATTTGTCAGATTTGGACTGGAGTTTGGATTTGGATTCTTGATCCATATGCCAAATCTTTGTCCGATTACAATTCGGACCCCTTTCTCCTTACTGAATCTAATTTCGGGTTGATAATGGGATCTTAACTACAAAAGTTTTCCCACGGTGTGAAAGATGATGGATATTCATAATCTGGCCGAGAGATCTCATGACATGGATATTAAGGCGCCAGCCTGCTAAAACGAGGGAGATCAAATGTTAAGAGTTTGAGTTAGATATATATACTAGGGCAGCAATACTGTGTATAGCAAACAGTAACAAACTATGAATCCATACAATTTTAGACTCATGAATCCGACATATCAGACTCGAATTTGATCCCGATTAGCGGTCTTTGGACGCCATTTAATGATCAGGATATAGGGATAATGGATCAGAAGAAGTTTTATTTTTTCATTATAATTAAAACTAATTGCACAAATACAGTGTTCAAGCAAAAAAACTACGTTCTTCTGCTACGATCGAGCAACGGCCACTTACAATACTGAGCAACTTCACTTCATGATTCATCAGCATCCGACACCCAACCGAAGGAAGCACTGAGACTACTTTTTTCCTTAAATTTCTTTTATTGGGGTTCAAGTGGGGATCAATGAACACCATGATGGCGATGGATTGATTGCCATCAGAGTCTGATATGATCACAGAGCCTCATGATCAATGAGCTCATACATTTAAACTCGCATTGGAGGTGTTGGTATCCCAGACGGCACCGCCATAGATGCCCAAGTTTCCGTCCCGGCCGAGGGCTAGCACGTAATGACGTCGAGTCTTCCCGCCGGCACCGGCATTCCATACCTGGTCACCGTCTTGATAAATAACCAGATCCCCGTCATTCTGCATGCTTAAGATGCAGTTGGTGCCTCGGCCGCTGGTGCCGGATGCCCAGATCGCCGTCCCTTTCCTGTAGAGCACCAGATTGCAGTCACTCTGCATGACCAGTGCGTCGTCGCCGGTGGCGAGAGACTGGCCAGGGAGGAGATATTCGTAGCTGTACAGCACGTTCGTGGGCTCTCCGCTACGGAATAGCTTAACTGCACACGTGGAGGCGACAACGTCGCTGGAATAGGTTAAAGGCAGGCCGGCTGCAACAGAAAAGGGCTCACTACCGGCCGTCTTATTGTCCGCCGTGCACCGGTGCCAGGAAGCGCTGGTGCAAAGAAGCAGAACAATGGCTAACAGAAGTGATCCTTCAGGCCTGCAGCCTTGCATCTCTCTCTCTCTCTCTCACTCTGTGTCTCCCCCTTTGAGTGTTTCTTCACAATCGCCTTCCAGAATGGTAGAGGCATATCAGATTATATATGTATATCAAATGATCGATTATTGTAGAGTGTCGAGGAGAATCCCTCGTTTTTTAGTGTGAACTAGGAAGGAACTAAGAACTTCACCATTAATCATGTAAAACAAACGAGGCGACTTGAGTCATCTGATGGCAAAGGAAAAGCAAGAAGGGACTTTGACGAAAGAGATGCAATATTGACCGACTTTTTCCAGGACTTTTGAAAGCTAAAGCCAAGCTGTGTGTGTGGTTTGGCTCTGTTCTGATTAGGCTGAAAAGATTAAGAAAAAAGAGGAAAGACGGAAGTTTTGTGACTATATATTTATATATATAAAGTGAAAAAATGGTAAAACTAAGATAAAAAACAGACTATTTTTTTATTTAAAACTATTTTAAATAAAATAAACACATCTTAATATATTTATAAAAATTATTTTTTATTTATTTTAATATAAAACGTGTTTTGAATCAAGTTATTATGAAAAATGTTATTTTTTCATTATCAAAACGTTGCACGAGAGACATTCTTTTTACTCATTATAAAAACACTATTAAAAAAAAAACACTATTAAAACAAAAAAATGATCAGCTTATTATATATTTTGCATGAACTACTCCAGAATAGAATTAGATACAAAAGCTTTAAATATTATATTTAGAAGGTCTGTTGATATGATTTCTAATTTTCTACCAATCATCCCATCAAGAAAAGGCCTGATACGATGACGTATCGTCAGCGGGTATGGGCGAAGTTGCCAACCACAAAAGCACAATTTCCATGTACAATAATTTGAAAATCAACGACAATCTTAACTTTCGTCAGTCATGAAGTTGGTACAATATGAACATGAAAACGCATGCCTTGAAAGATGGCACCGGGATTCTAGGACAGGTCCACTGGTGGTTGACGTCGATCTCATCAGTCAAATCTCACGTATGTTGCTCATCATCTCACACCATGCAGCTACCATGTGCCTTCATCTTCTTCGATCCTTCCTTCCTCATTATTCATATTTCATTTGATCCATTTTTGAGGGATAAGTGTCGCTCACCTGCAGCTACCAATGCTAATCTGTAATTTTCCTAACCTGGCATATCTATATATATATATAGGCGCAGATAGAGTAAGAGGCTTGGTTTTGCTGGTTGAATGAACCATACTTGTTACGGATTGCTTGCCCAACAGTTTAAGAAGAAGCCACAATCAGTTTTAAACCCTTCTGATAAAGCCAAGGATTCTTTTACTGAGAAGGAAAAAACATTTGAAGTCAGGACTGGCCGGGTTTAACACCCCTCTCTCTTGTATCAAACAATGTTTGTATTGTTGAGCTGTTTTTAATTTTCTTGACTGTAATTGAGATTTATTGAAAGCAAATTGCGTTTTCCAGCTCTTACAGAACATGTTCTTATTGGAAACACGAAGAAAATTTCGGAATTGTACAGAACAGAGGAACATCTAAAGTAACGCGTACGAACAGAGCATCAACCAGGAAAAAACTCGCTCTTATTGCAAACAACTTCATCAATGGTGGGCACCTTAAGAAGCCCTCCTGCAAATCAAGAAGTCGTCCTTTGGGTGCGGGTCTGCCAAAAGAGAGGACCATAGATCACGAGATTGCCATCCCTCTGAAGGATGAGGACGTAGGGGCCAGGAGCTTTGGAACCGGTGCTCCAGACGGCGGTGTTGTTCTGACTGTAAATGAGGAGGTTGCCGTCCGACTGTAACTTGAGGGTGCAGTTCTTCCCTCCGCCGCTTGTATCAGAGGACCAAATGCTAATTCCGCTTCTTTTGAGCACCAAATTGCAGTCGCTCTGCATCGTGAGGACGTTGTTGGAGAAGGTGAGATATTGGCCGGAAAGAAGGGAATCCCCGCTGAACATGGAGTTGTGCGCCTGCTGGCAACTCGGTTGTAAGTTGCAGAGAAGAGAGCAGAACAAGAGAAGCCATATCTCATGCCTTCCCATCTCTCTCTCTCTCTGCAGTGGGAAAGGGAGGAGGTTTCCCCTGATTATATAACTTGCATTCCTTTGTTGAATCTGGATTCAGATAACGAAACATGTTATTCGGATCCAAATCCATCAAACCCGTGGACTGGCTCCCGTTATCCTCACCGAGCAATGGCAGTCTTCAAACCCCCTGTTAAACCCCTAACAGAACCTTACCAGGAGCGAGGAGGTGAAGCAGGGGTGCAATGGCCTCCTTCCCTATCTCCCTCCACCTTACCACGACTACCACTCCTTCTCGTTCTTCGTCACTCTCCTTCCCCTTCCTGAATGCGCCCTCTCCGTTCCTCAAAATCCCCAGACCTGTTCTCTTCCGGAAAGGCCCCCAAACCGCCCCACTCGTCCTGGCCGCCCGTGGCGGCGGTTTCCCTCTGCGGGAAAGCCGGCTTACGGGACCTCTTCGTGCCTTCGATTCCCTCCTCCGCAGGGGCGGTGTGTTCCTCACTGCTACCGCGGTCTTCCTCGGTTGCCTTTCCGCTCCTTTCCTTGGAAACCAGCTGTCCTCCGCCATCGCCGCCCCGGTCACCGTGGAGGCGCCGGAGACCCAGACGGAGGAAGAGAAGGAACGTTATCTTGAGGAGTATCTTGACGCCCATCCGGACGATGTCGACGCACTCAAGGCTCTCATGGAGGTGAAAATCAAGATGGGGAAGATCCCGGAGGCCATTTCGGTGATCGACCGGCTTATTGCTCTGGAGCCGGATGAGAAGGAGTGGCCCTTAATGCGGGGTCATGTTCGAAGCTACGAGGGAGATAACCAGGCGGCGAAGCAGGCTTTCGAGGAGATACTCGCCGAAGACCCCCTCTCCGTCGAGGCTTACCACGGCTTGGTGATGGCTGCCTCACAGTCGCAGTCGACTCATGAGCTGGATGGCATCTCCAAAAGGATCGAGTCTGCGATGGTCTTGTGCCAGAAGGAGCAGAGAAGTGAGGACGCACGCGATTTCAGGCTGCTCATGGCCCAAATTAGGGTCGTGGAGGGCAGATATGAGGAAGCATTGAAGATTTACCAAGAACTTGTGAAGGAGGATCCGAAGGATTTTAGACCTTACCTGTGCCAGGGCATCATCTACACGTTGCTGAGGAAGAAGGACGATGCAGAGAAGCAATTTGAGAAGTACCGGAGGCTCGTCCCCAGAGCCCATCCTTATGCCCGCTTCTTCGATGACAACGTTCTGGCGACGAAAGTTTTCTCACAGATGGCAGAAAATCAAAGTGTCCAGAGATGACCAGGAATTGAGTTTCCCTTGCATCCGTTTCATCTCTTGGTAAGTCAGGATATGACCTTTATGATTCATTCCACTTTTTTGTATTTTCTTCTAGTCAATTGGAATGGTTGGGCGATTACTCTGTTTCATGTTGGTTATTGACTTTATTAATGATGGGGAACAAAAAAGAAGTGCCCAATTGAGAGGATGGAAAAAGAAATGGATGAATAAGGGTCGATCATTTCCTCAAAGAATCCGCAAAAAGAACTTCTCTGGCGTTTTTCCTTCTTTTTTCTTTTTTGCATTTTGTCATATATTAATACTGCTTTGCCAACACCTTACTCCTTTCGGGTCAATGATAAGCTCCTCGTTTTAGTTTATTAGTGATGTGTTGTGCTCTGGAACATGTGCATTTATTTTTGCTTTATCGGGTTTAGAGCGTCGTTTTGAAGTTCTATGCGTTAGTTCAGTTGTTTTGTTGGTTCATGTGTTTGCTTTATTTAATATTTTGAAATCGTTTATTTGAATCTGCCCCATAATTGTTTGAGATTGAAGTGCCAGAATTTATTTTAGGCTATTAGTATGGTGAAGAGCATAATGCAGTTTAGCCTTCTGTTGGGTCTCCAGAAGCGCTTGAAATGATAATTAGTCCGAATGCAATTACAGGTGACGAATGGTGATAGTTTTGTTCGCATCTTGAAGTTGCTACACATAAATGCAGAAGCAAGTGCAGGATAATGCATGCTATAACGTTGTTCTGCATTTTTTGTTGGCAGTGAAAGATAAAATTCTTAGTAAGATAAAATTCTTAGTTTATCTTTAGTCCTCTTATTAGTTATTTCGTTGGAGTTGGTTGCATTTTGTATATATTTTTCTGTCTTTTAACTTGGTCAAAATCTGTAGCTCGGTCCTTTCTTTCATATCTAAAACAAAATCTTTGGACAGCCATTTTATTACTTTGTTTGCATAGCTCACAGAATGGCGGTATTTGTTGTTTTTAGTTTCTGCTTATAGCTGCTTAACTGATACCATATCTAGTTATATACTTAAGATTATAATGTGTTCTTACTTTTGATAATAATGTAATGGTATTTATACTGAAATCTAATACATGTTAACTGGCCAATTGTTGAATGGGTATGGTTTATACTTTATACTTGGGCTGATATCATATCATTCAGTTATAACATTTTGTACAGGTGGTAATTCCACACTTATTTTCTTGGTCAATTGTTTAGTATTATATTTGTCTACAGTTGTATTTTTGGCAGTAACATCATGTAAGAAACTAATTACGTGCCATTATGCACCATATATGCATCTGTTTTCCTCTAATGCCAGTTAATTATGCAGGATTAATTCTAACACCAACCAAAATTACAACTTCAGAAAATGCCTTGTAGTGATGATGGTGATGATAATGATAAAGTCAAGATGATAGTAATGTTGACGATGATGGCATTGCTGATTCTGGTGATGGGGGATGGAGATGATCATAGTGGCATGATTGATTTATTATGATGATCAAAGTAGTGCCAATCACAATGTTGTCATGGTGATGGTGGGGTCATGAAGGTAATGCTGTTCACATGGGACAGGTGGTGGTAGGATTGGTGATAGTGATGATGATGATGAATTGGTGATTTTGTCCATAATTGTGATGAATTATGGTATGGTGGCAATTGTCATGATGTGTTGATGTATGATAAAGGTTGTGGTGGCACTTGACAGTGACACTGTGTGGATGATGATGATGATGGTGCTGGTGTTGATTTGGAAAATGTGATCGTGGTTATGATGGTTCTCATCTCATGTTGAACAAATAATGATAACCATAGTGACTGTGGTCTTGAGTTTTGACAATGAATATAAATGCCATTAGTATGTTTCAAGTTTGGACTGGTTCTAGGTACATGATTGATCAAAGTTTGAATATGACCTCTATAACAGTAGATCCATGTCAGCATATACACAGGATCAAACTTCAATGGCATAAAATGTAGGTCTGATTCTGGAGCAGCATGCATCTAAAATTAGCCTAATGCTATCAAATGCCTTTTCTTGGAAGGAGCTTAGTTTTTGTTCCTTTTCTTTTGAGAGAACAGTATGCTTCTCTTAAATCTCTCCAGCCATAAACAGTTGTTGGCATTCAAAATTTGTAAGATGAAAGTATAAATCACTCTAGAACAAAAATTCATTAAAACATTTAGGTATGAAGTTTTATCTAATGAGCTCAAGTTATGTTGATTCTGCATACTCGACACATGTACAATGAATGAAAACCAGGTTGACAACTTGACGTCCATTTGAATTTGGACCCTTTTTCACTCTTTGAGAAGTCGTCATCAGTTTGGAGTAAGAATTTTTGCTTTTTTTAGGTCTTCTGTCAAGTGGAAAGTGGAACCTTCTTGTCGACTGGTGCTTTGGTCCTCTACTTATAGAGTGCCTTAGAAAGGTAGCGAGAATTTATTGTTGCCAAATTTCACACTCAACTGTACTTTACTTGATGACATTTTGACAGCAACAGGAAGCTGAATATTAACTTTGAAGTGAGGTCCTGGAGAGCTTAAGGTTTAACTAACAGAAGTGTGAATCCAATCAAGCCATGGATAAGCTTGAATTATACAATGCCATCTAAAATGCTCAAAAGCTTGAGATTGAGCTGAACTTGAATAACCTTGCTCAAACTCACCCAGATCAACCCATGCTGATCTTGAACCACAGCTGCCTCCGTATACAGTGGAAGGGGCAGGATTTGACCTCCCACCTCTTAACTGAATGCACGTAGTTCTACTACCTGTCTCAGGCTCTTTTTGTGTCCTTGTGTGAACTACCAGCTTAGTTGTAAGGCATCTAGGTGTGCCTAGCCTAAGAAAGCGTCCAATATTTGACAAACTTTTATTCTGCTACTAACTCTTCAGTTCTTTGAGATCTCTTTTGAGGTTAAGTCATATCTAGTTAAAGATTAAACCCATAATAAAAAATTGCATTTTGTGTGTAAATGATATGAAGAAATTTCCCAATATTTGACAAACATTTATTTTGTTGCTTGTGTATCGAATATTTGATGACCATGAATTGATAAGTGTATGCATCAAAGAGGATTTCTACAACATAGTTATTTAGGAAATGTTTTACGTTTCATGCGTGGCTATCATCTGCCTAGTTCATATTGCTTCTTTGCAGCTCTAACATCTGACTATGTTGAAGTGAGGTCTGAACATCTGTCTCTGATTCCTATATATGCACTAAACAAGAGAAACTGGAGGTCTTTTTACCATAAACCTAGGTTTTAACATGGGTAAAAAGCATATGTTCTACAATATATGTTTTAGCGCACATAAGATATATACAGAAATTTGTGGTTTTATAAAATATGTAGTATATGTAATTAACATATAGCAAACTTACTTAAAGAGCAGGAGTTATATCATATAAATGTACATAATATAAGTATATACGGTATACAGTGTATAATAAAATTACAGGACTTTAATTTGAAGGGAAGGTGACTTTTCACCTTCCCATGGACTAGGCAAGGTGGCGCCTATCGCCTAACTGATGGACTTAGGCAATGGGTGTGGACTTGCACCTAGTCCACGCCTTGGGTGACGCCTTAACAACTAAGACTGCCATATTGTTATATCACCTTGGCTGAAGCTTAGTTTTAGCTAACTTGACGGGGATTATTGAGTCCTGTTCTGATTGTCCGTTTATGATGCTGAACCTGTTTTGTCATCTAACTTGACTTCTTCACCTTCCCGGACAAGCATGAGCTTGAGCTTAATGAGTTGAGGTTTACATAGGGGTAACTGTACTTTGATTTCCTTCCTAGCTTGTTCAGTGGATTTTTAATTAGATTATGAAAAATTCAAAAGGCGATGGAAAAAAGAGGGCAGGGAAAGACATCGAATATGTAAAGTATGATCAAGCACCTTTATCAGGAGCAGTGCAAACATGAAAATAATTTATAACTGAACAGAACGTAACAGAGGAAAAAAAGGTTCATTCTGATAAACAGTGACTTCTAGTATTTTTACATGGTCTTGGGCTTTATGGCATGTGTGTCATGTATGATGTATCTCGTAGGATGCATTAGTAAAACAAAATGTAGCATTCTTTGTGGTTATAACATCGTTGATATGCTTTATTTGTTTGTTTCATACTTGTTACTTCGAAGATCAAATCAGGTTTATGCTGCATTGACACTTTGCAGAGCTGCTAGTTGCATTATTGAAAATCTTCGTTCGCTTCATTGACACTTTTCAGAACTGCTAGTTGCATTATTGAAAATCTTCGTTCATGCTTTGCAAAACTTTGCTGCTATGTTCTACCTATTTCTCATCCTTGTTTTACCTTTTCTTGAAAATGTCTCTGTTGCCAGGTAGCTTCTTGCCTCCTCTTCTTCAGGACTCGGAACGGTGCCTCAACCACGGCCGTCTTTTCACAGTTTTTCCCTGTGTAGAAGCAGATTGGCTATAGATCAGCCTCAATTTTGTGATAATAAGGAAGAAAGTAAAATTATGAAACGACAATGTACTGCATTAGAAATGAAGTTTCTTGGTCAACAAGCTTTGCCCATTGAAATTCTGCCATGGATACTCAACAACTTTTTCAAGAAGGAAGAGAAACATGTTTGTCTCACGAGGCCTTCTCCGTCGGCGAGTCCAACACCGAATGACCACCTTCAGGCTTCATGCAATGTAACTCTCCGTCAACGCTGCTTAGCCCTGGTGTTGACTGCACAGAGCAGGAGAGAAGAAAAATTATATCATGTTACCACTCTTTGAGCTCTTCAGGTTCCATTGAGTATCCGTAATTTCCTCCTAAACACTCGAAGAGCCTTTCTCGTCAATGCTTTCTATTGAAACAAGTCATTATTTTGAGAGAGAAACGTCTTCTTGAATTCTCCTTTCCCACTTTCATGCATTTGCCCGCATGATGAGAGTAAAACTCCTTTTTAGAGGCAGTTCTCCGTGAGATTTGAAGTCTCGCGAGTGACAGGGCTGTTTTATTGCTTGGTGTGCCTTCGATGTATGTCAGCTAATAGAGTGCTTCCACCCACCATCAGCACAGAGGCATAACGTGCACTTGAATTCAACTGACCGTGTATGTATGTCAGCTAATAGAGTACTTCCACCCTCCATCAGCACAGAGTGAGAAGGACAACTTACCGTGTAAATCAGTCTGGGAACCAAATCAGCCAAGCTGCTGCATCAGTTGAATTTGTTGTAAATCAGAAAAAAAAAACATACTGAAAATTTGTTTCTTGTGAAAAATAAATAGAAAATATATAAACTTTATTAAAACAAGAAAATCTTAATATTTGAAAAATAATGAGAAAATTGAACCGTTGCACCCTTCAATCGGCCATTTTACCAAACCAGTTGGCCACCAGCTTGATTTGAGCCGGCCAATTCAGGCCCAGTACAAATCCAGCATCTATTGAATCCAGATTAGTAAAATTTTATCTAATGGGCTACAGATTCAGGATCGGATCCAGACCTGAACTTTTTGAAACCAAATGAAGATCTGACAGCATAAAATCCGATATTTACATCTAATCAGGTTGGATCTGGACTCAAAATCGGATAAAGTCATGAAATTGCATGTCAAATCCTAGTTTGATTAATCTGATTTTCTTTAGTCCATAATCAGAAAATTCGTACCTGTTGGCAGCCGTATTAAATAGAGGGCAATTAACTGCACGCGATATCCACTACTCAGATCCGAGAGGCCTCGGTTGAACTTCCTGCTCGTGCTTTATCTGATCATTCTCCTCGTAACCCAAGCCGGAGAAGTTTCTTTTCTAATCAAATGAATAATCGCTGCTTCCTCGATCTGCCTAGTGTCTCCTGCTACCATCGCCCATTGAATCATCGAGAAATTGTTCTTTAAATTATCAACAGAGTAATTCTTTCTTTCTTACTGAAAATGGCAGGGAATGTAACTTGCAGAACCCACCGCGGACCTCGAAACACATCTAAGTTATGGAGTTCAGCACCACTACCATCATCGAGCCTCTCATAGGATGCCTTTTTCTTACCCAAAAGATGATGAACAAACCAAATCTTCCTTTTTTTTAATGTTCACGGCTTCATGGATAAGTTTGTGTTTCTCTATATTTTTTTTCTAACATGTCAGTTAATGAACCTTTGTTTAATCGCCTCTTTCTCGAATTGTGAAAATTTCTGAGAGAAAACAGGTTTATGTTCTGTTAGTATATCACGCTTTTGGAGTTGGCACCTGTCATTTCTGATACCAATTAATTCCGCCATTAACTTCTTGTGAGCAAGTTCTATGCCTAAAAAAGAAATTTCTTTTTTTTTTAACCCTCTATACTAACCGTGGATGAAATGGCATTAAAGAATTGATTCCTCAACTGCCCACGTTCTCGCACTATCAGTATTTTGGGTCGGAATAAAATTTAAAGCTCTTATTCAGGTCAGCAGGAGGGAATACAGGGTTGAGTGAGAGGCTGAAGTCTCCCTGCTCCTCTAGTGGTCGGAATAAAGTACACCTTTTAACTTTCAGCTTCAGCATCAGGCAGGCTAAGTTCAGTGAGTTGCAATTTTAAAGCTTTTATTGACAAGGAGCTCAGCTGACGCTATTTGTTGGTTCAAGTTTAACCTTCAAGGCCGTGATGGTTGTCTTAAATGACCTTCTAACAGCTAGCCAACGGATATCATCATCACCATCATCTTCTTCTTTACTTTTGATAAATTCTTCAATAGCTTTTAATGCAAATCGTTTACCTGACAATCATGAGCAAGAGCACTATAGTAGGTTCACGGGTTACTTTAATAAAAATGGTCATTCATAAAAATTTTCCACCTTCGAGCTTAGTAACTTAGTCTCCACCAAGATTTACCACAGCCTAGGACATGGATGCGGTGAAGGGAAGAATCAACTGGCACTGTTGAAACACCACACAAATGGGTCAGCACCGCAGGTAAAAACTCAGTTGCCTCAAGGAGGTTTTAACTTTTAACCTTTTTTTTTTACCACATGCAGTGAAATGGGTCAGGATCGCAGGTAAAAACTTAAGACGGGCAGATAGTAACCAGTGGTCCTGTGGGGTGCCATTCTGAATCTCTGATCTTCTATAGATCTCACGTTGAATGTGAAACAACACATGACATGTTGGTCGTCAGACCCTGAATGTGGTTCAGTTTTTACAGCATCCGGCCCTTCTGCAACGAACAGCACAGTCTGAACGTAAACAGTCTTCCGCACAAGGAATGCTCCCAAAACTTCTTTGTTTCGCAAAGGACTCCATTCATTTACAGGAAAAAACCCAATATTCAAACGACCTCCTTCATTCCACCCTTCATCCGGAAAGCAAGAAAAAAAAACAGTGGCATACAAATGTTTCGGTTGGAGGCTAAAGTAAAAACGGGATCAACGTTGACAAAGCCACCTTCCTTTTGAATATTTAAAATGGGCCCCACACACACAAGCATGCGCCGGCGCACGCACACGCAGCGTGCTCACACGAGGCAGCATTTAATGGCTTCCCCTTTTCCTCTCAACTCCTCTAACGGGAGAAACGACTCCAGAGGGGAAGTAGCTGAGAACCAACCCTCTGAAGCAGTCTCTGTGACTACTGTGTGACGGCTGGAGGTGAGGGAGGAGACGAACGGCTGTCTCTCCAATGGCTTCCCGGGTGTTTGTGAGTTGTGTTTCCTTTGTTTGAGTTGTTTGTGTACTTCTTTAGCTACTCCTTGGTTCTTTTCTTCCTCCTCGATGTTCCTCTCCTTAGCTCAGCTTCCGCTTCCGTTGAGTCGCAGGGAGCTTGCTCTGCGTGGCATTGATGCTGTGCGTTGGCTTCATTTGCTTATTTAATTTCTGCTTCTTATGCGTGTTCTTTGGTGGCTTCTTCTGCTGCTGCTAATGCTTCTTCCCGTAGTTTCCGCATTTGGTTCTGTTTTCGCTTCCGATTGGAGGGCACCGAATGGTTTAGCGAGCGCCGGAGTCGTTTCACTTTTTCGTGTTCTTTGGGTCGCATTTTTTCATTTTTTTTAAAAAAAGTTTGTGCTGTTTAATACAATCGTTGCTGTTGCTTCTACTTCTGCTCACCTGAGCGGAGCCTCCGACATCGGTGTGTTGGAGAACTAAGGAAGGGACGTTCGTTGAGGGTAGGTGGTCAGTGAGCTGTGCAGCGCGCGTTCCGAGTAGTTTTTCCTTCCGTTTGGAACTTGTTCCTCTGTACCCTTCGTTTTTGTCCAGGGCTTCGTAATGACGGAGTTTTATGATAAGAAGAAGATGTACAGTCGAGGGAGCAAGGAGGTTCAGAGTGGTCCTAGAGACACTCATGCAAGCGGTCAAGGGAATGCTGGCCCATGAACTGTTCCCTTTCATTGTTTTCTTCGGCCTTTAGTATGTTGATATTTTTTCCCTCTTGTGAATTTCGAGCTTTTGTTGCATGTCTCAACCGAACCCTGCGTTTGCGCTTTCTCTAAATTTTTGTAGCCAATATGTCTAAACATTGCTAAGAATGTTAGAACGATTGTTTGAAGTGTTTCTTACTCAAGCTTATGAAATTCTGAGAAATCGATTTATGTGGTTCTTTGTTTATCTTTACTATGTTTCCAGTCTTATTTGAAAGAATTGATGAATGATGTTTTAGTTAGAAATGGTTGTCTTTGGTGCTTTCATGTCCCACCATTTTTTTTGTTCATTTTCTTGAAATGCAGACTGCAGGAAAACTTTTAACCCCTAAATCTTTATTTCTGTAAAGGGATTTGCAGTGTGCCATTTTAATTTTTAAGTGAATCTAATTGCCATTCTTTTGTTGCTTTTTGCTACGCTACATTGTCCCTTCATTAATAGGTTCGTAACTGATCCTCTGCAGCAGCTTCACAAATCTGATGGCTTCATTATGTTTATGTCACATATAACTTGCACATTTTTCTTTCCAGTTCTCTCTTTTTTGGTGAAAAATGCTGCTAAGATGGCATTGACTGGATACTTTATTTCCAGGCAACGACCTTACTCAGAAACGTATGGATTTGACATTGAAGATGCTGAAACCTACTTCTGGTGATGCTGTTCGTCCAAAGAAACTGGTAACCGCCCGTAGTATTACATAAAATTTCTTAAGGAGTTTGAGTCTATGAAAAAAATATTAAGGACAATGATCTGAAAGCCATGTCTTTCTTCTTTAATTGTGGTTACTTTTTTCCAAAAGGCTGCAGTTCACATTGGTAATTATTACATAAAATTTCTTAAGGAGTTTGAGTCTATGAAAAAAATATTAAGGACAATGATCTGAAAGCCATGTCTTTCTTCTTTAATTGTGGTTACTTTTTTCCAAAAGGCTGCAGTTCACATTGGTAATTATTGTATTTGTATGGTTTGCATGGATTTCAATGAGGATCCTGAGCAATGGTGGTTTAAAATTGAATTGATGTATTTGAGCAATTCAGGAGGTAGTTAGTCTTTGACTTACAGCAGAAAGGCAGACATGAGAACCAAAACATTTAGCATCTTGTATTTGGTAACTCCAAGAATAAAGGCCTTTCACATTTCTAATTTCCTAAACTAATATGATCCCTGACTCCAAATACAGGGCCTTAATGTTCTTCTTTTTGGAAACTAGGACCTAAAAATAAACCGGACAAGCTAAGTTGTTCAATTCTGAATATGCATGACAATATTAGGAGAAATCAGCTTCAAGATTATTTTTTTTAACCTGATTTCATTAATCATTGCTGTGAAATCTAGACAAACAGTGACACAGCTGCGGTTCAGTGTTGGACCTGATTGCTAAATGAATACTTATATATCATGCACACGAAGGAAATTGAAGAGTGCGGGGACCATAGATATGTGACTTCATAGTAAAGACTAATGAGCATTCTGTAAGATATTCCTCGTGGGGTGATACAAGTTGCACAATGCTACCATGTATTTATGAGATACTATCAACTTTGTAAAATATCCTTTTTCATTGTCAAGTAACATGCTTGGAATATATCATACTCCTAAAGATATTCTCTGCGGGATTCATATGCAGAAATCTCCTTCTGAGCAAAAATAAATTGAAATTGATTACAATTCTGGTGTGGCCTAGAGGATCTGACTTTCAGTGACAGACTTGGATGCATTATCTGTACCTGGATCAGATAGGGAAACATGTACTTAGATTATCTGGATCCTGGCTGTTGGTTTAGCATCATAGATAATAATAATATAAAGCCAGTACAATGCCTCTTTCTCGGTTATGCAAGGGCTTGCATAGCAACTGGATCTGGGGTTCCACTATGTGACATCTATAAGATCATTCCAATATTTGACCCTCTTAACAACTAAGAGATTGTGTCAGGACAAGCACAAAGACACCCATTACCTGTTTCATTCCTGTGAAACAAAAAAACCTGTGAATATAAAACAAGTGATTGCAAACTAGCTGTTTTTGTATCAACTACCACTAGATTGATTTTTCAATGACTGTACGAGAACTTCTGCTTTTAGGATACCACAGGTATGGTTTGATTTAGGCTCTATAAGGCAAAAAAGAAAAAAAATGGAAAATCTATTGAAAATATGAAAGATGGCGTTATAGTGTGATTTTTCAAGTTAAACTGTGTTTGGTTCATGCCTGCCTTTTCTCATTTTGTTATTGAAGCTTATAAACGTTATGTTTTTATGATTGCAAATTTAGTGAAAAAACTGTTGGCTTTCAAATTATATTCTTGATTACCGCATGGGTGAAGGTGAACATTGTGGAACTGCATGAATTTATGTTGCTTGTTAACTTAAGACCTTTGTTAGCTAAGATACATGATACAGCATCTTGCCTATTTGCTGTCAACAAGTTTCTCTGCACGTCATTAACTTGCTTTTCCTTCATATATCATGGTTGTCTGCTAACCAGTATCTTTTGGACTCTTGAATGCATGATTTCCAGCTTGCAAATGAACCAAGGAAAGCTTCTTCAAAGCCTGTGAAAATGCTAATTGCTGAAGAGGCATCTAAAGAAGCAGAATGTAGACATCATTCCCCAAGTATTGTTGCAAAATTGATGGGACTTGATGCATTACCTGGACCAGAGAATACCTCGAAACATAAGAGGAAGACCGTGGAGACCTCACATCAGAAAATGGAATTTGAAAGGCAGAAAAACCAGTCATTGATTCATGCTTACCAACGGTACCCTAGAAATACCTTATTGTCCGAGAGGCACCCATCTCAGAGGTATGTCATGGAAAACCAAGAATTTAAAGATGTATTTGAAATTCAGGAGATGCCAAGGTTCCACAACCTATGTTATCCAAGATATCAGGATGGTACTCTAAGCTCAAGGCTATCAGAAATTGACATGGTATTTGTCAGGCAGAAATTCATGGATACAAATCATCTCTCAATTGATGAGAAGCTTCAGAATTCAGAAGAATTCCATGATGTACTACTGGATCATCAACACTGTAATAAAGATCTCTTTGTGAGAGGTCTCCGAGAACCTGACTCGCTATCGACAAAGCAGTCAGTTCTATATCATTCCCCATCAAGTCATATTGCAGCTTTGAAATCATCAAAGACAACGGCGGAAGCCAAACTTTCAGAGAATTATAGTAAGAACAACATTTACTGGAAAAGAATGTCTGAAGGTGGAGTAGATATGCAGGGTATGTCTGGTAGCTTTCTGTCAAACCATGATACTGCCTGCTTTTCCTCTGGAAGGACATCTGGTTATCCTTCAGGTAGGTCAGGTCAACCATGTCAATCTACAAGCAGTAACGATCTTACACCTACAAGGATAGTTGTTCTGAAGCCTAGATCAGTACCTCAGCCTGGACTTTCGCCATCCCAAGGTAGCGTGATGAATCACACAGAACAAAGAGTTCAGCGGACTAACAGCCAGGGGACATTAGAGGAAGTGATGAACTGGCAAAAATTATCAAGAAACAGTTCAAGAATGAATAAGAGGTCTGTCAGGCTAAGCTCAAAAGGTTCAAGGGAAGTGTCTAGAGATGTTACCAGGAAATTGAGACGAAGTGTGGCCAGGAGCTCCTTCAACATGCCACCAATGCTGTCATTCTTTAGTGAAGAGCAACCCTGCAATGTGCTGACAGCTGGCTCTGCTCATGAATCAGAAGTATATTCATCCCCTTCTGGAATGGTATGTCATCAAAACAACAAATTGATCTCCTGGCCATCTTATCCAACAGATACACCGAAGAGAAAGGAAGCAAAAAAGGAGCTTCCTGAAAGGTGGAGATTGTCAACTGGTGGTGAGAAATTAGGAGATCTTGGAAGGAGCCTTAGCACATTGGATGAGATGCTAATCATGCGTGAGCTGAAAACTAAAAATAAAAAACCATCACTAACGTTAGGATACATGATTGGCAAGGATGGAACTTGCAATAATTCAGCTGGGGAAGAGGAAACCATGGACTGGCACAGCAAAGTAGCTAGAAGTATCAGGGATTTTAAGAAGGCAGGCTATGCTGCAGACATGTCAAGGCTTAGGTCATGTGCAGTTTCTACTGAAGATCGTGAACTTGCAAAGGCAGTTCGAGGATTTGGTTCTGTAAACAATATTGTAAATGATATGATTTCAAGGGAAATGATCATGCCAGGGCCTCAATGGCCATTCTCGAGAACGCACTCTAATCTGAAAGAGGAAACCTTTATGAGAGATCGACATTCAGATGATTACAAATCGCATTCATGTCAGCTTGTGAAGCCAGACAATGATCACCAGAACTCTAGCAGTGACTTCTCAGTCATGCATCACTGCTGGAGTTTGGGCCAGAGGAGTTTTGAAAGTGAAATGTTTTGGTATGACAAATGCACAGCAAATTTTTCTAATTATCCAGGTGAGAATCAGCTCCAACAGCTTTTGCCGGTTACAGAATGCCATTCTGGCCTTGCTCAGCATCATGATCATATTCCATCTCAACAATTGGAGTCATCACTTCAAGCAATGAACTTGAAGAAGGATCCTTACAGCCATGATTTGCTGAATTCTGATAAGAGCATTGCTGAGGTGTGGGTTTAAGGTTTTCACTACACATAGGTGTTCACATCTCATGGCATTATATGCTTGTTTTGTTGTATCCATTTCATCTTAGTGTACGACCCTGATTCTCAGGTCATGTCATTAAATTGTTTTTATGTCATTTGCATCCGATTAGTTTCTTTTTTTTTTCCCCTAGTAATTGGTAACAAGAGAAAATTGCAATTGCAACATGATAATCTGTCGCATTCCAGGTGGCATAGAACCCTGTAGCTGGTACCCATCCCTTTGTCTATGCTAGCTAAAGCTTGTGTGCAGGGTTGGCCTGTGCCATTTGAACGCTAACTGCTTTCTTGGCACCCAAAACTCAAGCCCACTGTATCAATCACCTTGGGCTATTTGCCTGCAATCATTTAAACTGTTCACCGTCATGGATCTAGTAGGTTGGTTCACAGTTACAATTAAGAAAGTTGGTTGTACCGATGTAACTTTTCAGATGAGTCTGGTTTAAGCATGTGTCTATTGGACCTATGAGTGGCATGTCTTAATCCACATAGCTACATTTTGTTTCAGATGATCCGGCTGACTTCTCATCATACTTAATTTGGTGTATTGACCTGATATAATGGTGGGTCTTGTGTGTCAACTTTTTAATGCATAGTTGCCTCGAGCTTTTAGGGCCTCGTTGCCTCGAGCTTTTAGGGCCTCATTGCCTCAAATATGTATTAGCCTTGTTGGTCTTCCATCTCATGTTTCTTCTTTTCCCAGCTATGTTTAGGTACATGCATGACCATTGGGTAGAATCAAATTATGGGTCTTCCTCAAATGTTCTAATTGATATTTTGAATTGTAGGTTCTATCAACAGGAAACTATCTAGCGACATCACCAGTTCGTGGATTGCCCAAAACTAGGGTTCCTGATGTCAAAGATGACTCTAAGCACAAAGAATCTCATGAACAATTTAGTCCTGTTTCTATTCTGGAACCTCCTTTTGAAGAAGAGAGCTCCGGCTCAGAATGCTTTGAGAAAATTAGTGCTGATCTTGTTGGTGAGGTTGAGTAATTTGTGGGTGTGGCTGCTTTCCTAAACATTGCAAATCGTTTGTCTGAGTTTTGCCTTTTACCTCCGATGCAGGTTTGAGAAAGCAAGTGCATCTGCTCAGAATGGAATCATCACATAAATATTCCGAAGACTTGGAATTTGAATCATCAGCAGAAGAGGATTATGCAGCTGGATGCCTCGATTGCTTTGATCAAATGGAACAAGCAGGTCTGGAAGATGAGAGGGTAGAGTTCATGTTCTTGCGTGATGTGCTCATAAGTTCTGGCATTTGTGGTGATCAAAATCGCCTAAGTGCATGGCATTCCCCCGATAGCCCATTAAATCCGTGCTTGTTTGAACAACTGAATCAGAAGTACAGCAAGCGGGAGAATACAAAGGACATGTGGGTACAGAGATCACAAAGGCGACTTCTGTTTGATCGTACGAACGCAATGCTTAAGGAAATTTTACAGCCAACTCTGGGCTCACATTCATGGACACAACCAAATGCTAGGAATGGGATGATTCAACGGTGGGGAGTGCGGCAATTGGCTGATAAACTATGGGAGATCATCCAGAACGATGAGACTGAGAGTAGAGGGCTTATGGAGATTATGTTGACAAAGAATTTGGTTAGAGATGTTAAATGGCTGGAACTAAGAGATGATGTCGGTTTCGTTGGTGCAGATATTGCGCAAGCCTTAATTGGCGACTTAGTTGCAGAAATGGTTAACGACTTGTATAATTTGACATCACAATCATGTCAAGAAAATTTAAGATGGTGAATACTGAATAGCCTCCTGAAATGAATTACTGCTTTCTGTTAGTTTCTCTGACTACTCTGGCATTTTTCTCTTCGAGGGGCATGTTTCTGTACATTATTCAAGCCTTGTCAGACTTGCATTAGTCCATTTGAACTTAACCTTCTGATTGCTGGGTTTTTTCTCAACAGTTCGGCTCTTAAATATCAATGCCCTTTCTTTATGACTAGAAACCCATAGAGGGAACAACATACCGACTGCTTTAGCTTTATCTGGACAACATCATGAGAAATCTCAGGCGCTTTAAGGTCAATGACATCCAGCTTATGTGGCTTGATTAGAAGAAACCAAATCTGTGGTTCATCCTGCTTTAAAATGGAATTGCTACGTCAGTTTGAACTCTACCATTAGACTACGTGATTGATTTGATGATAATCAATCTTATATGCATCATCATATATTGTACATCACCTTAACCATCAATTCTGATGAGTGCCAAAAACTTTATTATTTTGAACAACATACTTGATGCTTTTTAAGTAATTCGAGACGGGGTCGATCGGAATTCAGAATCATACTTGATGCTTTTTAAGTAATTCCGGACGGGGTCGATCGGAATTCAGAATCAAAGTTCCGGAACGAGCCGATTATTTTGAACAACATACTTGATGCTTTTCGCCGCCAAGCTTTTCTCCACTTCCTTCCGCAGGAAGAACCCGTTTTCTCCTCCATTTTCATCTGCCCGTTCGCTGTGTAATGCGTCAGCCGACCACCATTTGCAACTTGCCCGCATCTCGCGAGTCCAATCGGCCGGTACAGGAGGTATCTCTCTCTCTGCTGGTGGAGGCGGAGACAGGTAGATGAATCCAACTAAACATTTTTTGAATTCCAGAATTCTAATTCTCTTTTTCATCAAACAGGCCTTTTCATCAAAACATTGTGAAAATAGCGGTATGAGCCGATTCACATTTCTCTGTACCAAGAATGATTCACCGCCGACTATGATATTGGTCACATTGTTCCAGATGGAATAGAAACCTGGTCAAGAGTAACTGAACCTGGTTTCTAGCATGCGGAGGGGCGTGGCCCGACGACTCCAGTGGCCGGTTAGCATCTTCTTCTGTTCCTCCCGCCGCCTCCATAGGAAAAGCGTCTACCAGAGTTCCGGGAACAGGAATAACCTCCATGAGCGCCGTCACAAGCCTAACTCAGAAGAGCCGCTGAGACGGCCCATCCCCGTCCTCTCCAAGATCAAGGACGCCCAGACTCCGGAAGGTGCCTTACGCATCTTTAATGATTACCAGCAACGTGGGTACAGGCACGACTATCCTTCCTACTCGGCCCTCGTCTACAAGCTCGCTCACTTTGCAGAGTTCTTCGCCGTCGACTCTGTCCTCGACCGCCTCGAGCATACCGACATTCGCTGCAATGAGAAGCTCTTCGTGGCCGTCATCCAGCACTATGGCAGGGCGTCTCTCTTCCAGGAAGCGGTCCGGCTCTTCAATCGCATGCCGCGCTTCAACTGTTCTAGGACGCTCAAGTCCTTCAACACCCTTCTCGACGTCCTTGTATCCGGCAGCCGCTTTTCGTCGGCGGAGCGCCTTCTCAAGCAGTCAAGGCACTTGGGTTTTCGTCCTAATGCCGTGACATACAATATTATGATAAAGGGCTGGTGCGATTCCGGCCGTTGGGATGACGCGTGCAAACTGTTCGACGTAATGGCTGAGAGAAGGATTTTGCCGACGGTAGTCACTTACAATACACTGATCGGCTTTTTATGCAGACGGGGGGATTTGAGCAAGGCTGAGGGGATGGTAGATGATATGGTGAAGAGAGGAACACGACCGAATCAGACAACGTATGCGCTCCTCATGGAGGGTTTATGTGAAGGAAGGAGTTACCATGAAGCTCGAAAGCTTATGTTTGATATGGACTACAGGGGATGCAAACCAGGGTTGGTGAATTTTGGCGTATTGATGACTAGTTTGGGGAAGAACGGGAAGATAGAAGAGGCAAGAGATTTGTTCGTGGAGATGAAAAGAAGGCACTACAAACCAGATGTGGTCATATACAACATTCTGATAAACTATCTATGCAAGGAAGGAAATGTGGATAGTGCCTATGATGTCCTAATGGAGATGCAGATTGAGGGTTGTCTACCTAATGCTGCTACGTACAGGATGATGGTTGACGGATTCTGCATGGTAGGGGAGTTCAGGAGGGCGTTGGGTGTTTTGCATGCAATGTCTATATGTAGACATAGTGTCCGGGTTAGTACCTATTTCTTGCTTCTAAGGGGGCTATGTGAGTGCAAGCAAGAGGAAGGTGCGAGATGGGTGATGGAGGAACTGGAGCGGAGGAAGATTGCTGTGGATTTGGACACTTGGGATGTCTTGATTAGGTCACTATGTCTGGCGGACTTAATGACCAGTAA
Organism: Nymphaea thermarum; assembly: GCA_011799765.1. Lineage (NCBI taxonomy): Eukaryota > Viridiplantae > Streptophyta > Magnoliopsida > Nymphaeales > Nymphaeaceae > Nymphaea > Nymphaea thermarum. The sequence continues at coordinate 59,647 of JAANDH010001159.1, forward strand.
ATTGCTGGAAGAGTATACTGATCCTTAAGAGAATGCCCTGTTGTTAAGCTCACACGTTTTTTAGTTTAATTATCCTTTATGCTGATTGAAGGTGAGGAAGCAAATTGTTACGCCAATTGAACACAAATGCCATCGAATTGTTGTATAAAACTCAAGCTGTTTCCTTGTAGGAATGGATAGCGCCACCAGATGGGGCTCCCTGTCCTGTTATGAACTGTCTTATAACATGTTGGCAAGAGTGATGCTTATGACCTTGTATCGGCGCCATTAACGTTCTTATGAATAAATAGCCACTGATTGTTGTACAGTTGGGACCCTGAACTGAGAGGGCAAGTAGGGGTGAATTCTTGAAAATTATAATTCAATTTAAATTTTCTGTGGTCCACAAGCTTTATTTCTATCTAGGTGCACTTTATTAGCTTCCTTCACTTTTAGGAACCTTTCTCCTCTCTATATTCTCCTGTGTACTTCTTACCTTAACTGCACCTTGGTTTTGTACACAAATACAGTACACTAAATATGTTTTCAGACTCATTACCATGTGTAATAAATCATGAATGGCACTCAATTAGTACCTATTTCTTACTTCTAAGGGGGCTATGTGAGTGCAAGGAAGAGGAAGGTGCGAGATGGGTAATGGAGAAACCGGAGCGGAGGAAGATTGGTGTGGATTTGGACACTTGGGATGTCTTGATTAGGTCACTATGTCTGGGGGACGTGATGACCAGTAAGTTGCTGGAAGAGTATACTGATTCTTAAGAGAATGCACTGTTGTTAAGCTCACACAATTTTTAGTTTAATCATCCTTTACGCTGATTGAAGGTGAGGAAGCAAATTTTTATGCCAATTGAACACAAATGCCATCGAATTGTTGTATAAAACTCGAGCCGTTTCCTTGTAGAAATGGATAAAGCCACCAGATGGGGCTACCTGTCCTGTTATCATCTGTCTTATAACATGTTGGCCAGAGTAATATTTATGACCTTGTATTGGCGCCATTGACGTTCCGTGAGTAAATAGCCACTGATTGTTGTACAGTTGGGACCCTGACCTGAGAGGGCAAGTAGGGATGAAGTCTTGAAAGTCATAATTCAGTTTGAATTTTCTGTCGTCGCAAGCTTATTTCTATCTGGGTGAACTTTATTTTCTGTCGTCCACAAGCTTCTCCTCTATACTTCTTACCTTAACTGCACCTTGGTTTTATACATAAATACAGTACACTAAATATGTGTTGGAGTTGATGGATGCATGCTTGATCACTTTTAACGGCTGAAGGTAGTAACGTTGTGCTTAATTTCTGGCCTCTAACAGAGAAGCTATAGAACATGAAATGTTTTTAAGCGTTTCATATCAATAAAGGATAGAAGATCAATGATTTCAAATGGTTAGTGGTGATTTGGAGCCTGTTCTTTTTTCTTAATTTCATCCTCATCATGCTCAACATCAACTTTCGTGTCCCGCATGTGGGTTGGATTTACATCTTACGAAGGAGTTCAGATTAAAGGTAGAGCAGCAGTGTTGCAGGAGAGGGATATGCTTCCGCATTTCCATCTGCCGCCTTCGGGCCCTTTTCACAGCCACAATGGGTAGCCACTCTCTCCTGCATAATTCAAATCCCTGAAGCTTTGACGTTGGCGATGATAGCTCGTCTCTGCCATTGAATTACTGTCATAAATGTATTCTTTTAAGTTACACTGTTGCGGCCATCGTCTTCTTAACAAATGAGCTGCATTAGCTTCTAGATTAACTAGGTGCTCTTGTGCCAGCTTCTGTTGCACGCAGAAGTGTGTTTGATAGCCTCTGATCTCAGATCTGAAATCCTTTTTATGTGACTTCAAAGTAAAAAAAACACCGGATTTCATGGAATTTTGAGATGCGCTTATGTGTGGGCAAAACCTAGAGAGGGATCTCACCTTAAATCCTCGAATCCAAGTTCCCGGTGTTCTAAAATCACCATCGACTTCATATCGGAGGTAAACAAATGCCTCTAAACTCTGCAGACTGTTTTCAGTTAACTGCTAAACGGATTGAGGGTTAGCTTGCGGCCCTGCGCCCCCGGTCTATGTTGGGCTACCTTGACAAACCCCACATTTTTAGTTCCTAGCAACTCATAACAACTCCTACACTAACCACTCCAATTTGAACGTGTCCAATCACCTAATCCTTGATGAACTCATAATTTAACAATGGCGTCTTCCTTCCCCAATGGTCCTCTTCACCCTCCAAATGTTCTTTGCTTAAGCTACCTTGCCCAACTTCATTTTTTTTGTAAATGGTTGGTCGACCCAACTCCATGGCTTCCTTCCTCACCTCCATTCTCTTAATATCAGCAGCATTTCTATACAGTGCCTTGGCTCGAACCCTTAGCCAAGCCATTCCGACCCAAACCGTGCCACTCCGGAACACAGTCGAGCCACAGGCGAGCCCACAGGCCGGCACCACCGAACCGAAGAAGCTTTCCTTCTTCCTCCACGGTGTCCTCGGCGGGGCCCAACGGGATTTCACGGCGGCTCCAATCCCATTCGCCAAGCCCGCCGGAGTGCTCCCCCCAAAGAACGGAATCCTAATACCGGACGCCAACGTCGTCAACGATCCGTTGGCTTCCGTCGACGGAGGGGGCGCGGAGCCGGCCGTCGGTTTCGAGATCGGCGTGGTGACTGCGATTGACGGAGACTTAACAGAAGGCCACGAGGCAGGGTCTCCGACGGTGGGCAGGGCGAAGGGCATCTACGTGGTGAGCTCGGAGGATGGTGGCGGCCCTCTGATAGCCTTGACGGTGACGTTTTCCGTCGCCGGAGGAGAAAAGGATAGCCTGAGCTTCTTTGGAGTGCACCGCATGGACGGCTTGGTTTCGCACGTTCCGGTGGTCAGAGGTACCGGAAAATACGAGAACGCTAACGGATACGCCTCGATAAGATCAGTGGGCCACATCGACGTTAACGGCGTCGTTGATGGGATGATCACGGGGCTGAGGTTCACAGTGCACTTGGATTACTAGCGATCTACGGCAAATTCAAGGGCGCAACAGGCAACAGTCATTTCTGTTTATTGCCAATTTAAATCAATAACAATGCAATACGTGTTATAGAAGGATAAACTTACGTTGCAAAAATTGCAATTTATTTGAGGTTTTATAATATTCGCCAATCTCGTAGCTTATATGTGCTTTTCATGATTTAGGACGTGTACTGGGGATTTGATGAGAGGTGAAGACAGATCTTTTCTTTGCATCCTCAAGATCTAGGCGATGATCTTAATGACCTTTTTTTTTTCCTTACAAACAGTGGAATAAAACAAGCTGCCAACAAATTGATGAGTTTATCATTCGTATAACATTATAAAGAACTGTCATACAGTTGACTGGATTTTCATTGTCAAGATCCAACTTTATAAAGATACAAAATAGTGCAACCACTAATTTAAGATGAAGGGAGTTTGATGGGGAGGTAGAAGCATGCTGAAATCATTAAAGTTCTCCACTCGTGCAAAGAACGGTCATTATTTTGTTCAAAAGAAACAATCAAGCAACAAAAAAGGTTAGACCAATCTCTAATCCATTGAACATTTGAAAGATGGGATAAGCCAAGACCCAGAAATCAAAAGCAACTAGCGGCTGCGTGGATTGATCATGAACATAAGGATCCTTGTTCATTGTTACATTATCTACCTGCCTTTTGATTGTGCGCCTCTGATGTTCTCTAAAAAATTTCAAAGGATAGGGATACGGATTTTTTTAGCAAATGATACTCACTGGTAGCAAACTGATAGCGAAAGCAAAAGTTTGGTAATGGAATTGTGGAATTCAAAATGCATGCAGTCACTAGTGGAGCAGAGCTTTTCTGTGATAAAAGTGTAATGGGCAGCACATAGATCCTCCAATATTGATCACCAGCAATTGACTACTCGGATTCCCTGTCAGACAAACAGTTCTTGGAGCTAAAGAGTTACTATGGATTCAGGCTTCATTGTAGCCTCTTACAGATCAGGACCCCACAACCATGTCTGTTCAAGGTTTTTACTTTTCAGGTTTTAACTGAAGAACATTTTGCCTATGAGTTGCTCTACGATCAGGTCTCCCCCTCCAGAAGTCGTTTTACCTTTCCTGAAAAGGATAGACCAACAATTTGTTCTCTTGACATAATTTGGAAGAAATCTACCCAAGTCCAGCCTCTACATGAAAAAGCAAAGAAGAAAAATCTAAACCTGTCATATTAAGATCCATTACAGAAAGTAACACCATTGAACCATTACAAGGAGGAAAGGCAAACAGAGTTTTGCTGTCAGGAAAACGATTATAATTGACGAAATGGTTGTCAGTAGCATAATTGCAGTTGGGGAGGAAGAGAGGGTAAGTGAGCGATGGTCGTCATCATAGTTGCTGCAGCATCTCCATCATAACGCTCGCATGCCTGGCATTTGAAAGCATGCCCAACTTGCTGTGGCTGGTCTGCAGGTGAATATTTTAAAAATAAGAGAGGGAGAATGGAGATGCTCAACCTCACCATCTTTCTCTTTCTTCCTAAACCTTCATAAATTTCAACGGATCAAAGGCGTTGGCGTCACATTCAAGCTCACCACCAGGAAAAACTATGAAAGTGATTCATCCACCTTCAGAGCCTGACTTGTAACATGAGTTCCTTGCCTCCCACTTTGAGTTTTGGTGATCTTCTCACATCTGCTCAAGTTTTTCGACGAAAATAAGCAATCAGAAGTCGAATTTGGTACAAAACTTTCTTGCAATTCAGACGAATGCATATGAATTGGGTAATAGTTATTTGTGACCAGTTCACGTTCAAGAACTTCGAGGCTTTACACCACAATTGAGTAATCTTTCCTGTGGCTGAGCAGGAGCTACCAAAGATGGGAATGTTAGAGACAAATCTCTTAGTTATACATAAACCCACCAAGATGCGTCCTCACTAACCCTCTCGGGTGTTAACTCGTGTCGAATTATCTTAGTTGAAAGTAATATTAATGTCACAAATGTCGCCCTTTTTCTCAAAAAAAATTGGAAAAATAAGAGTGTAAAAAATCGTGATATTTGGAGATGAAATAGCAAATATAAAATCGTCTTCAAGATATGTATTAGTACATTTTAAATTTTGTGATGTTTCCTTTCATATTTTAACGACTGTTTGAACTGTGATCAATGTTTAAGAAAATTAAAGAAAAACTCAAAATCTCATAAGCTTTTCTATGTTCGTTTTTCTTACTTCTCATAATTTTCTAGAAGAACTTTCCGAAGAAAGTATATAAGCAAGCTGGGGTTCCAACTTTCCCATTTGTTCAAAATCCACGAGTGCGTTATACTTCCATGGAATTGGTCTCTGCATTCAAACAGCAGCATGGCTGGTGTTTAGGATGTGCGTTCCCTTAAAGACATGTCTATCATACCGAGAAATTTCACATTCTTAAGCAAGAATGACATAAACATGAAGGTTTTTTTGCTTAATATGCAACAAGACTTAAATTTTTTTTAAACAACTGCTCCGTTATATATTCACGGCGCAGCTCAACAACCATGTTCAGTTAATTGCTTGTGGTCTGCGCATATGAGATAGGAGTACCTCATTATTTCAACGACTTGTCAACCACCTGCTATGCAGTGTTCTCCTGTCTGTTCAAAGTCAAGGCATTTAATATGCACGCTGCAGCTGAACTCCATCAATATATTGCAGAAGGCAAGTGGGCAACAAGAAGAAGGCAAAATTTTCGCTTCATCGCCTCTTCACCTGTTACCAAAAAAACACAGCGTGAAATTTGCGATTCACCATGATTGTATTCTTTTTTTTTTCTTTTTTTCTTTTTAACGTTATCGTTAGCAACTTAGCCACCATTACCTAAACATACAGACTAGTTTTTCAAAACTGATTAAGAAATCAATTTTTTTACAAAATTAGTTTTAGTAAAACCATTTTTTTAGTGTCATCCATACACAAGTTTTTTTTTGTTTTTGTGGAAAGTGATTCTTTAAAATAGTCTTTAATAACTGGTCGATATCTAATCCTAGCAGTTGCCATTGAAGTGGTGGCGCCTACCACAGCGGCCGCCGGCCACCAGCTCATCATATGCTCGTCTCCATTAAGTGAGAGCATTTAAAGAGTAAAGATTATGTTCAGTGCGATTCTCCATTCCAATGAGATGGAATCATACAGTTGTACGAGCTTAGGAAGTTCAACCACATTTACTAGTTTGATGCGGCGTTAGCTTTTGTAACAGGTGGAACAGGACCTTCTCGTTTCCAGTAACAAAGCACAATGGCGAAGACGGAATTCAGAGTGCAGAGACGGTATGTTCTGCAAATTTCATGCTCGGCATTTATTTCAATAGGATGGAATTTGCACTGTTAACGATAAATGAAACACCATAATAAAAGAGAAGAAGATCTTGGGTGTGCATTTGTCTTGGAACTTGGAAGACCAAAAAAGAAAAGAACTTGAATTCCCTCCTCAAAAGAGAAGACGACACACACCGGAAACCAAATCACGCTTTCTCCTTACACGACAAAGCTGCTCCCTCACAACCAAGATCACCACACTTTAATCATCACTCAATAATTTACAAATGATGAGAATCAATTTTCCTCCCCCAGTCGTACTTATCTCCTTTTCTCCCTCCCATTTTAAATTTGTTGTTCAGAACATTCGCGTGGTGCTAAAAATTCTCCGGCGCACTGCCCGATGCGGGTGTTGCAGAAGACCAGAACTGTGCGTTCTTCACTCGGGAAACACTCTGCAGAACACCTAGCGGGGAGACATCGCCTACGATGGTCACTTTCTTTGTTGCCAAATCTATGCTGAACGAACTCACGCCTGCCAACCAACCACAAAATGTGAGAAACACATGATTCGTTTCCATGGAAGAAGAGATGCGGTTTGATATCTTCAACAGACAAACTATAAAAAGAAAAGCAGTCTGATGGTTTGAAATTGGATCTGCCATTTCTGTTCATGGAGGTCTTGCAGTTAGCATGCTTGGTGAACTTACAGTTACTCATTAACCTGTGAAAGATATCTGCCACGGAAACCTGAAGAAGATTGATCCCCTCATCCCCTGTTCTCGTTAATTTCATACCTTGTAGTTACTTATTTTTTTATCAGATTAGAAAGGGAGGGAGGGAGAGAGAGAGAGAGAGGTGAAACATACCTTCCATCCTTGAGATGTGCTTTCTGACTTTCATTTCACAGCCTTTGCAATGAATCGAAACTTTCAACACCACAACCTTCGAGAAAGTGGAAAATAGAGCAAGAGAGGGAAAATATGGATAAGAAAGAAGAACGTACACTCTAATAATCAGAAACCAAAAATCATGTAGCCGTCGTCTGTTATTTGTGGGAAGGACCGAATACCTGTTTTGAGGAATTAGTAGTTGAAGAATCTTTTGAGAGGGACTGAAGCTTAGCAGGTTGGACAGGAAGGAGAGTAGGAAGAGGACCAAGATCAGGAAGTATGCTCAAGATGCTGCTGTCACCCAGTAGATACCTCGATGACCTTGAAATGCTCTTCTTTTCTGAAGCCTTTTTGTGTCTGTCGCCTTGGATGCTCTTGCACGATGAGGAAGGAAACTTGTTTCTACCAAGAGGAATAGCGAACTCGCCCGAGAGACAGCAAGACGAAACAGAGGTGTTAGCAATTTGAACTGATCTTCTGGGTTTGTGGCCTTGGAGCTCTTTGGAAGATGGCGAACGTGACGAGGATGTGGTGGTGGTGGTGTGCTTGCTTCTCTCGTAATGGAAGTTTTTGGGATTTGCGGGTAGGCTTGGGATCAATGGCTTCCGCATCGAGTTCTGCCTATCCAGGCCTCCATGTCGAACTATGGAGTTTTTGTTGATGCTCCGGCAGATAGCGGTGGAAGCTTGAGATGAACAGAACATGTCTATCCCCTTCATGGTAGCTTCAACAGTGGATGAGCAAAGAAAGGTAACAGTTATAAGGATGAATCATGCCTTGACAACCATTGTATCGGCAACAAGATTTCCTCTCAAATCGAGCTGAATGTGTTCTTATATTGGGCTTGCCAGTCTTCCCCAAGAATGCGTCATTCAAAAGAGTGCCGAAAGGCTGCTAACCACCTTGGCTCTTGAACAGAAAAAACAAAGAATTTTCCATCTTGTCCCAACGACGAAAGATAATTCAGGTTGGTGGGTAGGTGTGTATAATATGTGTGCAACAGTCACTCGGGTTCTTTCTGTCTTGGGGTTGTGTTCATCTTCCACAACCGAATGTCTGTCCTTTGACCGCCATGATTTTGGTGCCAAGACCAAAACAGCAGGGGAATTTACAAGGACGGTCGTGCAACCTGATATTAGTGTCGTGAGGAGAAAGCTACCATGATTGGGAATCGGGATGCCCCATCCATTTCTAGGGTGAATTAGTGGCCCCTCTTTTTATTTGTTCATCATGTTTTTTATGTTTCTTAATCACTGTTTAATTAGCCAGTTGCAGCTACAACTTTACCATATCAACAGTGACATTTTTTGGGTAGTGAACTCTTACCTTCCTTCACCGTCCTCGTAGTGGTTGAACCTCTTGTTGGTGCATGTGGTAGCTAGTGAGGTCTTACCTTATCTCAAATGTCTCTATACCCTTCATCCAAGTGGATGAAGCTCCTTGTTAATGCCTTCAGTGTTCTAAACTGATAGATCATATTACTGTCCCCAAACTTGCTAAATTTGAGAACGTCAGTCTTCTATTGATTGAAAAGATCACTTAGCATGCACAAATGAACTGATAAATACAGAAAAACATTATTGACTGAATGTTGGGAGGATTTTATGTTTTCCTAATCAAACTTAACTGGTTTTGCTTTCAGATAATTCAGTCATACTGGAGGCTTTATTGGTACTATATATATACATCTTTAGATCTAAGAATGTTGTGTGGGTCCTCTGGTTCGTACCATGAACAATGGCATGTGCTTGCCGCTGATGGTATTAATGCAATCTGTCCGGACCGTTAGAGAGTAGACTTGGCTTGAACAGCAAGGATGCACCATATGCCATGTGCGAGTCACATGGCTCATGGCTGGTGTTATCACCATCTGGCCAGTGCACCACTGAACGTCTGATCAGCAAAGGAAGTCTTCTCTCATGCGCATCTGAGAGCTCTTTTTTGTGAGTGATCAGATTTAACCACACCACGTGGTTCCCGATCCTTAGTTAAAAGCTACACTTGGAAATATTTTTCTGTGCAACTGACTGCGGAGATGATCCCCATCACCAAAACAAAAAAAACCAAAATTTGATCTTTGCTAACTTTCTGATTTATAGGTAAGGTTACATGAGTTCTAAGATTTTACAGTTCTCAACGCTTTCAATCTTTGCAAAATAAATCAACTTCATACACCACAGAAGCAAGATCTGTGAACTGATCAAATTGTTTTTGACTGCAAGGTATTAGCTATGAGGCTTGAAAACCGACAAAAGGCAAATGAAGGTTGGTGAAGTTGAAAAGCATCAACAAGGATGAAAAGGGGAGGGCAAGATTCTTCATGGTAGCAACACACATGCACTAAACATACCATTAATGGAATCTGATGCCTTGTATCAGAAAACAGGAAACCACAGAAAGTATTAAAGTATAACCATTGTTGAACAGTGTTTCCTTCTATCAATTTGGAAATCTTCCCCCAAGAAGAATGCTATTGGTAGAGATCACCTACTTTTGTAAACCTTGAACTTCAGGCCCATTGGTTCATGCCCATTGCAGCACGTACTTTTGCTGTCTTGGGAAGATTAAGGGCAAGAATAAAGGGAGAAGTAGTTTTGGGAAATCAATCTGATCCACGATTCCATGAGAGTTGGGGAATGTGAAACTATTTAAATGCTAAACAAATTAATAATGTTATTCGATCTCATTCCTCCCATGCTTCTTTTTTTTTCTCATTTGATACGTATAAATTCTTTTTAGCAGAGAAGAAAAGCTTCCCCAAAAAACTCTGCTCGAGATGCGGATTGGAACAAATATAGCCAAAGTTCTCTGCTTAGTTAGTGAAACTCATGTTAAATGGCATAAGGATTTGCAACTATGAGCATAGGTTCGACGAAGATCCGATCGGCCTTAACAAAAGAACTTGTAAATATCGGGTCATATATCAATTGGATCGACGTTCGGTCAAAAAAATCGGATTGGAGTCTGCAATACAACCGAGTCTAATTATATAAATTATTTGAAAAAACTCGGTTTCCATTCAAAAAGAACCTGAAACTGGGGCTGTTGTGTGAAGCTATGAGTATTTCCATGATATTGTTAGTACTGATGCCAATTTGGCGACAGTTACTTTTCCATGTATATATCTGCCCCAAATTCATGGAACTGTATTCCAAGTGTTCCATGTGTTCTATGAATCTACCCCAACATTTAGAGCAGATAAGTAAAACAACTCCTAAGAGTACATTTGTTTTCGAATATCATATATTTTTTTTGTGATATTCAATGTTTAAACAAACATTAGATCTCCACAGCAAGAGAAACTTGAAATTTCTTATGATAAGATGTCCATCTTTTTCTATTTTTTTGAGTGGGGGCGAATCTCAGATCTATGGATCATAGCTGTAAATTTGAGATCCTCTGTTTCAACTCGCCCTAAGGCTATGTTTAAGGCATGACTAATGTGGTCCTCTGCTAAAGTCCTAAGCACATTCTCTCTCTCTCTCTCTCTCTCTCTCTCTCTCTCTCTCTCTCTCTCTCTCTCTTTATATATATATATAAGGCATGAAATGGCAAAAGCTTTAAACAAATGTGATTCTTTTGAGAGAAAGAGAGAGAGAGTGTTAATCTTAAAAGCAACAATTATGGCGCACAAATTAAAAGGGAGACCAGATGAAAAGTTTAATTGTTCAAGGCATGATGATCATTTGGTCCGTAAAAGCATCGAATCCGATGCTGCTGCTCTTCATGGTTTAATCGGCCCCTCCCCTGAGTTAATTAAATTTCTCGTTTCCTGCTTCCTCATCTGCGTTGCCATGAGTTACTTTCTTATTTAGTTTAGTGTACGACGTCCCTCTCGAAAGCCCCTCTCTTTAGGCCAAACACTGACTTTTATCCACGTTATCATTTGGATTTGATCTTCCAAACAGCAGCCAACGTTTCACAGACAGTGATTTCTGCAAGTAAATGGCGTACATCGAGGCATCAAAAGGACATCCTGTTCTGTTTGCTAATCCATGTTCTTGGAGGTCAAATGGCACGACACAAACAGGGTCAAGAAAACCTGTTACTGGAAAGGGACATGCCCATGGGCTTCGATGCAGCACTAGTGAATTAGACTGTGCTGTCATTTCCATGAACAAAATGTCCATGACATGATTTCGATGACACTTTGTCTCAATATTTCTTTCAGCAAACAAACATGCATATATATCACGGCAAAATGTAGACTACCAGTCCAACATGTTTCCATTTTATTTAGCTGTGATGTCTGTCATGCCATACTTGAAAGATGCAACATAAAAGAAATAGGACACTGAGGATTGATTAATTTGGAAGAACTTCCTCAAACACTTACAATTCCCCGACCAATTAGGAATCCGCGGATTGTAAGAGATAGTCAATGGCATGTACATTTGGTGTGGACGGTAAGGTATCAAGAAATTGGAGAGACTACATAGCATCATGGGAATACATAGATTCGAGTTAGATCCAATATCGATTGAACACATTTAAAAAAAATGCATTTGAAAAAAAAAAGATTGATATCTAATTAAGAATTTCGATCGGATTCGGATATAAGAAATGACATTTGATCATATTCGGATCTAGATTTCAAGTTAAACAAATATTGACTGGATTCAGATCGAATATGGGTTTCAATAAATTTCATTTGCTATACTCAATGTCTACAGTTTTCCTTGGGTTCAGATCATGCTTATCTAAAAGTTAGATTTGGATTTGAATTTCAGTTTTAGATATAGTATAAATTTTTCTTTATCTGAATTCAAATTTTGAATATGGATATGTAGATATCTGAGAAAAAGGATCCAAATAGAATCCAATCCACTGACATCCCTATACCTTATAAATCTTTGACGACATTTACGATCGAATCTTCAATACGAGATTAGACTTTCTCATAATGGGATGGTACATTCTATCTCCATCCCCTATAAACTCTCAAACATTTTTAAAAATCTTTAAAGGCTATCAACTTTGACAACCCGATTCAATCTCTTATGAATCTTTGAAGATTTCCAAAAGTCTTCAATGCGAGATTAAACTTTCTTATAATAGGCGCTACAATACACCTAAGCCTGGGCGTGCCGGGAAAAACCTGGCCCGGGCCGGGAACGATAGGCTGGCCCGGCCCGGCCAGACTCCCGCCCTCCGTGCCCCGCTCCCCCTCTCCCTCTCCCTCTCTGCTCCCACTCGCCCTCTCCCTTCCTGTTTCCATCTCCGCTCCCGCTCTCCGTCTCCCTGAGTCCCTTCCCGTCTCCCTCACCGCTCCCCTTCCTCCTCTGTCTCCCTCCCCCTCCTCCTCAGTCACCGTTGCTGCAGTCGTCGGAGACCTAACGCTGTAGCCGGAGGGCGACGGGAGGGTGGAGGGAAAGGGGGTCGGGAGGGTGGGCCGGGCTGGCCCGGCCCGGCTCGATTCCCACCCTTAAATACACTGCATCCCCTTACAACTCTCAGATATCCCACCTTTAAATACACTGCATCCCCTTACAACTCTCACATATTTTTCAGAATAATCTGATGGACGGATAACTAGAATATTTAAACTCCAACACACACACACACACACACACACACACATATATATATACCACTAATAGCACCAAATTAACTTTATTAATAATCCAATAGTTCATAAATTGTCCTGATATATATATATATACCACTAATGAGCACCAATTTAACTTTATTAATAAGCCAATAGTTCATAAATTGTCCTGTATAAAGTGAAGTCCACGAAAGTGCTAAAAATTGAAGGGCCTTTGGTAGGTGGTAAAGGCATTTTAACTCGGAATTAAATGCAGTGAGCTAACTCCAAAAAATGCTCTGCAGCTGCTTCACAGAGTTGCAGTTACCGCTAACTGCTTAATTCAGAACAAAGTGTATTTATGTTGTACCAAGTATAATCTTCGTTTCGTAATGAATTCGTTAGGAGAATCGAACAACTCTTTTGGTCATGAAGTTCTCATATTTTTCTGGTGCCACTGGAGTTCTCCAATAAAAGACCTTGCAATCCTGAAGTAACCTCTCGGCATGGACTGAGAAACTGAAAGAAGATCAAATGATTTAAACTCTTCATAAACTTCAAAAGCCAGAACCAATGTTGCAAAATCTCTCCTAGCAGTCAAGAAATAAATCTTTAGGATGGGTGCAAACACAAACAGATTCGATCTGTGGACTGAAGTAGATACCAGGAGAAAACAGGTCATGAGATTCATCTCAGCTTAGTACAAGAGGAGACAATCGTTGACGAACACGATTCCCAAGACACTTAGTCCAATGCAATTCCAAGCAACCCCAGGCACCTGGCTTTTAATGGTATCTCTCCTCTTTACTGAGGAAAAATGCAAGTTTTTTGGGTTCCCTCTGCTTCCACTTCCTTTTGGGTCCATCCACAATTACTATATGCCTCTATTTCTCTTCCTGTGAATCTATATATGTCTCTCTCTGCTCTCGGCTGGCTTCCATCTCCACCCAACCCCTTCCCTACCAACTTCTTCCTTGTCCTCCACCGGTTCTCACCATCCCCATCCTCTCCATCTTCCACAAGCTCCACTTCCTTCTTTTAGCTGTTGCCATGGATACGCCTACCAATGAAGGCAGCCAGGCCGCCAGACCCAAGAGGGCCGGACGTAGGAAGCTGGAGATGAAGAGGATAGAGAAGTTGGAGAACAGACAAGTTTGCTTTTCGAAGCGGAGGAGCGGCGTATTCAAAAAAGCCGGCGAGCTAAGCATCCTTTGTGGTGCGCAGATCCTCGTCATCGTCTTCTCCATGGCCAATAAGGCCTTCGTCTTCGCCACTCCTTCCGTGGAATCCGTCATCAAGCGATTCTCGGATCCTCAATCTCACGTGCCTTCAGGCCGGGACGGTGGCGAGGATGTGGTCCAACAGGCCCTCTTACGCGAGCACAATGAGCTTGTCGAGCAGATGGGAAGCGAGAAGAAGCGTCGTGCCGCGTTGATGAACCGGCGGCGGAGGTTGCTGGAGAGCGGCCGGAATGGGGACTTGTGGTTCGCCGACGTGAAGGACCTTGCGTTTGAGCAGCTGCAGGAGTTCATGGCCCAACTGCAGCAGATGAAGGCGACGCTGCAGAACCGCGAAGCCGATCTCACGTCGAGGATGGCCGTCATGCCGGTACGCTTGGCCGCGACGGCCCAGCCTTCTGCTTCTACTGCCCGCTGGTCGGCGTCGGCGAATCTTTTTCCTTCTCCTTCGTTGGACTCAAAGCAGGTCCTCTCGGCCGCCATGCACCAGCCTTCTGCTTCTACTGCCGGTCCGTCGGCGCCTCCAATTCCTTTCCCGTCTCCTTCTTTCAACTCATTGCAGGTCCCCTCGGCCGCCATGCACCAGCCTTCTGCTTATACTGCCGGTCCGTCGGCGCCGGGGATTCCTTTTCCATCTCCTTTGCTGGACTCAATGCGGGTCCGTCCGGCCGCTACGCTCCAACCTTTTGCTTCTACTGCCGGCCGGTCGGCGGAGGCGGTTCCATTTCCTTCTCCTTCGTTGGACTCCATGCAGCTCCCTCCCGCTGCCATGCACCAATCTTTCGTTGCTGGCGGTGCTGCAGGTGTTTCCTCATTGCCGTTTTCGTTTCCTATCTCCTCCTCTTCGTTTATGGGTAGCAACGGCAATGACCCCGGCTATGGTGACTTTGTTTACATGAGAGGCTACAGCGGCCGGCGGAGCCGCCATTGATCGCTGTCTGCAGTGTAGTATGTCAACGTATGGCGTACTCGGCAATGCCATTGATTAGCATCATTATATGTACGCAACGTTGCACATGAGAAATTGACAATTCGCTTCCTTTGATCTTGATGTTTGGTCCGGTTATCAAATTAACAGTTCCACCGTATGCATCCTTCTCGGCTCATCTTCAAAATTTCGGGCTTCCATGAACATCTACCTATTTTTGTAGGTATGAATACATCATATACATGTTTGAGGGCGAATCGACATGACTGGAGGATGAAGATTATGAACTTAAAATGATCAAAATGCCCCTACTGTGTAAATGGCAACTTCCCCTTCTATGAGGGCAAAAGTAAAATTCTTTGTAAAATTGTATGAATGCTCCTCAAGCTAAACCATGGGAACGCCCTTTCCCATGTTAGCAGCATAACATAGAAATCGGCCTCCCATGGAAGAGGCCTTCTTCTTAGAACCAAAATGGTTGCATGTTAGCTTTCTTGGATTTTTAATTGGCGAAAAACATTTGAAAGCAAACTGTTTCTCATTCGGAGGAGGTGCATCTCTATGATTAATATGTATACCACGCTTTTTATGTCTATGTGTATAGCGCGTGCGCGCTCATGTGTGTATATTAATGACACATTAGACATTACATCTATGCTTCAATTAGCAAAATGAAGAACCCATTTTCTTAAAGCTTAATAATTGAGTAAAATAGAAGAAAACATTGTTTTTGTTCGGAAACCATATGAGAGCCGATAAAATGGGAATTCACAATAAAATTTAGGGACAAAAAGTCTCCTGCTCAAAAAAACAAAATATATAAGACAGCCGCAAGAGAGAGAGTCTTTAGTTGTTGTCGTTGGCTGAGGATGAAATCCAAAACAGGAGTCTCTTGTCCCTTCCAACTGTTATTTGACTTCCACTTTTTTGCCATCCGGATTTTGCGCAGAAAGACTAAAATGGTGCAACAAGCGTCAATCGGAGCACCTCCATCGTTCAAAGAGTAGTCATCTTTCACCTGAACCAGAAGAGAACCGAGGATGCCTGCCAACCTCTCGATGACCAAGGTTTTCTTACCCTACAACATCCTCGTGAGAAATTTTAATCTCATAGACCAATGTTACGTTCTTTCTTGTTGTTCTTTTTTCATATGAGATGGGAAAACTAAGTTTGTGCCGGGAAACTTACCTCCCCAAATGCCCGCCGAGCTGTGGCCGCCGGTCGCCGCTGCTCGGCAGTACTGCCTCGCCGAGACTTCTGTTCTAACTAAACAAGGCGAGAGGCCTCCTCGATTTGGTATGCTCCCTGCCTGCTTCTTGTTGCCTGCCAACCCACCAAGTGGGTGTCGCACCAAGGGCTTCTTCGCTGCTTCCCTGCTTGATTCATCACCGTCATCTTAACCTCTTCTACTTCGTCCTCGCGGAAAAAGAGAAGGAAAGAAAAAGAGAAAGCTAGAGCGAGATGGAGCCGGAATCCCCATTGGAGACCACCTGCTTTAGCAACGTAACGGTGATCAGTAGTGGGCTGTGGTTGGGGGACAATCCCCTCAAATACACCTTCCCTCTCCTCTGCTTGCAAGTGTTGGTTGTGACTCTCTGCAATCGCGTTCTGTATTGCCTCTTCAAGCCTGTGAAGCTGGCCAAAGTTTCTACAGACATCTTGGTGAGGGTTCTCTCTCTCTCTCTCGGCTCTCTCCCTCTCTCCATTCAAAGACGTTTGAATAATTTCGACACTGCATGTTCTTGTAAAGTTTCAATCATAAACTTTCTACAAAAGAAAATATTGTGACCCCTTTGACCTTGGAAATTGGAGGAAAATGTGAGCCATTAAAGATCAAAGTTCCGAAGGCTCATTTCTTGAAATCAGATTTCCCTATTGCAATTATGCGATGCAAAGATCATTTGTCAATTACTTTTTACATTTTTGGGCATTTTGACTCTATTCCTTCTCCACCTCCAAGTTTCAAGATATTGCATTAAGGCTTAGAAGGGAGATACCCAAAGAGACCAAAGTTTTTTTTTTTCTCTTCTTTTTCCATCTAAGCTTGAAAGTTGGGTGAACTTATAGTTACTCTTTTCAACTCAAAAATAACATTTGTTATAGTTTGCACTCCATAGAAATATTGCCCTATGAAAATTGAACTAATTAACCAGCTATGAAACATCCCGCGTAACACTCACCAGAATCAAACTCAAACTTGAAAATGATTATAAGCGCCACAACTTTCACCTATTCTATGTCAAATAAACTAATTTTTTAACTTCCATTTAGGTAAGTTAAGTTTACATTTTTTCTCAATAAATATCCTTGAATTCCTAATACTTTGAGTTTCCTCTCCCTCTTCAATGGCAGTCCCCAAACCCTATACGTTCTAGAGTGCCATACATGTTGGTAGAAATTATGTAAGGTTCGGTGGGAGAGAAAGAGATTTATACTATAAAAACAATAAATTTAACAGCCAAATGCTGGCAGAATCGAAGCAGAGCTATAATACTAGAGTTATTTTCTCTCTTTCATCCTTTGGTATATATATGCGGTAAAACCTAACGCATTTGACGTATAGAAAAATAATATAATTGTCATAAGTACACTGTATATAGCCAGATGATGATGCATAATTGCAAGTAGTCACGACATTAACAAGATGAAAACACGGCAGACAAGTCTGCTGCTGGGTCCTACAGCTCTCGGCCGGTGGGCGCCGGCCATGACGCTCGAGCTCTTCCCGGAGAGCAGCAAGGTGGTACTTTCAACGCTGGGTCAGCTGGGCATGTTGTACTGGTTCTTCCTTATGGGTGTACAGCTAAACGTGGGCTCCCAACTGAAGCGGATTGAGAAGAAGGCCATGGTGGTGGCGGTGGCGGGCATCGTCTCCCCCTTCCTTGTCGGACATCTCAGCCTTTTCGCCGCCAACACGCTTGTCCCCGAGAGCATGAGGACGGATATCCACGTCCTCTACGTCGGAATGTACTATGCCGTGCCGGCACTCAGCGTGTTGGCCAACACCGTCATCCAGCACAAGCTCCTCGAGACGCCCTTCGGCAGGCTCGCCCTCTCCTCCGCCACCTGCGCTCAGTTGTTGCTCAGCATCGTCTTCCAAATAGTCATTTCAGCAAGGCGGACACCCGGGTACCCAATGGCACCCCTTTGGAGAGTCACCTTTAGTAAGCTTTTTCCTTCTCTCCGCTTACCATTTCTTTCAATAATTCATGCCTCCATGACTGTAAACCCCTATTGTTTACAAAGAAATCTACACAAAAGGTAATTACCACACATGTGAGGTATCCTGTAAAAAAAACACAAGATTGTTTTTTTGATTTATAAGTTTCCTTCTCCTGATTGATGTTTACATTTGAATACCTGGTCTCTTTTGTTTCTTCTTGGGGTGAGAGCATAGGTGCCCGATTAATGGTATTTTCTACTGTTGTGCATGGGCAGGTTTTGTTTACATAGCTATTATTTTTGGTTTGTCACGGTTTGCGCTTGCTCGAATCAGAAACTCTGCGAGCGAATCCTGCATTTCCTTCATTCTGATCACGGTGGCGTTCGCTGCCGCCGTCACGGAGGCCAATGGCGTGCACACAACAACAGGTGCTTTGATCTTTGGCCTGGCCATGCCGAATGGCCTGCTTGCAGCGGCATTCATCAAGAAGCTGGAAGACGTAGTCGCGCTAATTGTGCCTCTGATGTTTACAATGACTGGGCAGCGGATGGACTTGGCAGAGATGTTCACCGGCCCGCAAGGTTGGACCCTGCTGGTCGTCCTCTTGGTGACTTTTTTGGGGAAGTCCATTGCTGTTGGCATAGTAGCTAGCTTGTTCAACTACACATTTGTTGATGGCTACTTGACCGGCGTCCTCCTAACCTCCAAGGGCCTGGTTGATGCTGTAATGCTGGGATTGTCTGCCAGAGCCAAGGTTAGTGTCACACTGCCTCTTTTGCACTTTTCCTCCTCTGCTTTCGTTGCTATTGCTGTTGTTGACTAGTAGCAGTATTCCCATTTAGACTGAGAAGCAAAACAAGATGTGAAAAATCTTTGATTTACCTCAATAAGTATAGAGTATGTTTAGGTAGGTACTGTAAATATGTAAGCCATTATATATATGTCTTTAGTGAGTGTTCAAAATTTTCAAATGACCGGCCATACTTGCTCGAGTTGTAAACTGCAGGCCAGCTTGGATTCTACCTGAATGCACTTAACTGCTGATTGTGGAGAAACAGATCCTGATCTCCTTTTCTGCTTACCGTATCTATGAGATTGTCAATCACATCCAGGGAGATATATATATATATATATATATATATATATATATATGTTGGCATCCCAAAATTTTTATTGGTTTCGGAGTGCTTCAGAAAAATAAAGTTTTATTTTAAAATAGAAGAAAGGGACTCGCCCGTCGGTACGAGGATCGACCGTTCCCGGCGCCTTTACCGGGGGTAATCAACCCAAGGGCTATGTTTATTATTGATGCATTTCGTTTTAACTTAAACATCTTCTTTTCTTATTCT
>JAANDH010001160.1:0-78962 GCA_011799765.1 Nymphaea thermarum
GAGGAAGAGAAACAATGATCACGATGTAACGTGGAAAACCCTCAACTCGAGGGAGAAAAAACCACGAATGAGGAGGAGTTGGTGCCCACTAGCCGCCAGACTCTCTCTCTCCTTAGATTCTCATTCACACATAAGGATTAGGGTTACATGACTTAAGTAGTGCCCAACACGGGCTACAAGACGGGTCGGGTATGGATCCTTACCCGAAACATACGATCTATCAACACTCCCGAATCTGAGTTCAGTTAGGATGCAAACAAGCGCAAAGTATGGCACAAATCAGAATCAATTAATACTCTAGACAGTTGATAAAAACCAGCAAAAATGAGGTCTATCTCTTCTTTTCCTTTCTTTTCTTTCTATTTTGAAGGAGAGCCTACCTGCTGACAAACTTGGCTGAAGTTCAACTGGAACAACCAATCAGATTCAGATATTATGGCAAGATAGAAAACTGGTCCTGATTTCCTTTTCTGATTTTATCAATCAGTTTCTAACATCTTTCTTCAATAAGAAGGCATTAAATTTGATCTGTTTCCAGCTCAGCATCGGATGTGTTATGATCTCAGTCGACTGATTTTATTGTATCTTAATGCTGTGCCAAAATTGTATTTTCTATTCAGTACAACAAAATTCACATTGCAAACAGAAAAAGAGAAGAAAAACAAGGTATGATATGGCTGAACAGAAACACAGAGTGAGATAAGTAGTTAAGAAGGAAATAGTAGCAGATAATAAAGAAAGAAAAGAAATGAAGTGATGGTAACGATATGCACAAACTTGGCTAGTCAAAAACGATTTTCAGATTTCAATTTTCAGACAGATTTGAGATTTCAGAGGCATCAGAAAAAGGTGTCGGATTTTAGATTTCAATGACAACAGAAAAAATAAATCCAGATTTCACATTTCAAGTGTCTGAAAACTAGGTTTCAGAACTGGCATCTTACTGGATAAGGAATATTTGGGTGATCAGATAAAAGGAGACAGGATAAATTGACAAGATGATCAGAAAGCAAGTACAGATCAGAGTGAAAGAAAAGAAATGACTGAAACTGATGGGAAAAACAATAACCAGAAAATCCTGACATGCAGCAGACAAGGCATCTCCAGTGTCACTCCCTAAATGTCCAAATTTATCCACGTGAAGAAGTGATGACACAAAGAAAAGGGATTCTTTCAACAATACAACAGCAGCCTCAAAAGTTCTAGGCATGCGCTGATCTCGTTTATATAATCACACATTTTACATGGAATTAAAGAATGCACTGTAGCACATAAATATAGCCCTGCCACTGTACACACAGGATAAAATGTGACAATGTGTGGAATATGGATTGTTCCCAATCCAAAACAAATACGTATAATATACAAATGTTGTCAAAAAGGACTACCCGGACTGAGTCGGTCTAAGTTGATTGATTAAAAATAACTAAATATGTATATATATACTTACAGAAATAAATACATAATTTTATGTATATTTATATTTATAGAAATAATTTTATGTATATTTATATTTATAGAAAGAGTGCATAAGGTCGGAGATTAGTCGACTGAACAACTAGACTGGATGGTTGACTAGTCTAACCAATTTGTCACTGGTCTGACAATACAAGTAGGTTGACAACTCACTGACTCAACCAACTAGTTCGCTTAGTTATACCTAATGTTGTCACTAACGTATCGTATCGTGTATCGGTTGGGCCAATCTATACGCCGTATCATAATGTATCGTAAATGTACCATAACGTATCATAAAATTGAATTTTTAATTAAAAAACTAAAAAATAGTAAAAAGCGAAAAAATCAGGAAAACTCAAGAAAAATAGCCAAAACATCAGAAAAATTAAGAACAATGTATTCCTATTAAAAAAAAACTCATCACACATAAAGCACATTAATGATTCATCATTCATAAACCATAGGCATATATAACAACAAATTCAAAAAATGAAAAGTAAGACTAAGAAATTCAAAATACCATATTAAAACATTCATGATCTATCACAAGTTTGAAGAGCATCTATCACATATGAGTTTAGCATTTAGAGTGTTGTAGAGTTTAGTAAACTATGTCGCGAGTTCATCAAATCGATGGTTTCTTTCTCAAATCAGCGATTTTTTGGAGAAACCAGCAAAATATATCCCTCTCACAGGCTTTAGAGAAGTTTAGAAAGAGAAAGAGAGGGTCTTGGTTTAAAAGAATGAAGTAAAAAGGGACCTCAGGCCCCTTCTTTAAATTTTAACCTCGTATCGTAAGGTACGGGGTGTGTCGTGTGTATCATACGATACAGCCCCTGTATCATACGATACACCGATATGGGTACATTACGTAGGCGTATTGCGTATCGAGCCCGTATTATCTAGGTTTTCTTCACCCAGACAAATCGTATCGTACGATACATGTAACACTGGTTATACCTTTCTTGGCCTTTTGGCTAAGATCAATTTGCCTGGTTGGCTAACTAGTTGGCCTGGTTGGCTAGCTAGTCAGGATTTTAACAGCTAAGCTAAAAGAGCAATGAGTATCACTGTATCAGTGCACGTTTAAAGGGGCCAGCTGAAATAAGGTATTTTTCAACTACATAGTGCATTCATAGTGAATAGAACGAAAAAAGGATATCTGTTCTTGGAACAGCCAATTGTTTCTTTCCTGCCAATTATAACAGCTGATTGTTCCGTTAATGCCAAATACAACAGCCTATTGTTCCTTTCCTGCCAAATGTGCTAGGAAGTGAATACATGCATCATTTCCATATAAAACATTGCCACTTATGAGATGACTGAACCCAATAGTAGGTTGCTTGTGTTTCTTACATGTTCATGCTAATTTGTACACCTAACCTGTGGCATAGATCAATTTGGAACTCCACAAAAGAGGAATGTTAGCTTGCTGATCTTGACATCTAAAAGATCAGCCAACTAAATGAGTCCCTTTTGTTTCACATTTTCAAATGATGTGGGGAAAAGTAACATCTTCGTATATAATTCTAGCTCTTGAAGCAGGTTCCCAATCACTTGAAGCTTTTTCTCTTTAGATGACATGATTATTAGAAAAAACTTTTGGAACTTTTTTAACTAAAAGGCAGTAGACTAGTTGAAGGATAGGCGTAGATCTAGAGAACATTGAAGACCTTGTTAGCCAATGGTAGAGGGCGCCTGCACAAGCTCCAGTCATTCTTCAAACTCTTTCCTTGAAGTTCCATTTGTGAATGACAATCCACCTAGAATTTATGCTTGGTCTATGACTAGCAAGTTTTTAGCCTTTAAGTTAGTTGCCCACTCTAAACAATCTCTAAAACCATAAATAACAGGAAGAAACATTGTGATAGCTTTAATAGTATATAGCCTGGGGTGGTGCCTGCATGGATTATTTCCAGGAATCTCAGATGTGGGGTATGAATATATATATATATATATATATATTAGAGAGAGAGAGAGATGTCTAACCCAGGTTTGCCAACCGTTACAAAGAGAGAGATGTCCAACCCAGGTTTGCCAACCATTACAAATGTCTGTACAATATGCGTTTACTATTTATAGGAATCTTAACATTTATATGTGGAACTATTAAGGTCCACATTTACCTTTTTCATCATGTAAGCCTAATGTGTATATACCTGTTGTTGACTTGTTGTCTGTAACTACACGTGCCCAACATTTTCTAAACATTCCTTTGTGATATTGTCTATGCATCTATGAAATATTTCTGCGTATGCATGATATTTTTTTGCATTATACTTACATTTTGTTGATAAAGTCAAAACAAGGATTTAATGTGTTGGAATTTGTTTTGGCAGGCATAATGGCCTTAAGTGCCACAAGTGCTTATTATGATATAACAGAGATTGCAACTCGCATCTTGCCAAATATCGTTGTACTTACCATTGACCCTGACAGGTGAGTTGCCTTCATTACTGTGATTGTACTTGAAACATCATATTGAGTTCATTATGTTGCACCTGACTATCATAATTCTGTGCTCAAAATTTCAAGATGGTCTTCTAAGTCACACGGGTAATGCACCCACCACCTACGTTGGCACGATGTGGGCGAAGCTCCAACATGCATGTGAGCTGCACCTTTTTTTTTCCCTATTTTCTCTCTCCCTCTTTTGTTTTCCTCCTATTTTTCCCTTCTCTCTCTCTCTTTTCAAACTTTAATCTCTCTCTCTCTCTCTCTCTCTCTCTCCCCCCTCCCTCTCCCTCCCTCCCTCCCTTTAAAAAGGAAGACAGCAAACAAACCAGCAGTGTTGTCCTTTTTGAAGGACAAATGATGACCAAACTGCCTATATTTTAAAAAATCCTTATTCTATTCAATTTAAAATTTAAAAAATAAATTCTATGTGCCTGTAAAATGCACCCAGCACCTACATTCAATTCAAAATGCATCAAACAGTGACCTTTGAAAAAAATTTAATTTTCATTAAAAAAATATAAACATATAATGTTATATATATACATATATATATCGCTGCACCCCTGCACCCAAATTTTCTGAGATATACTGCACCGGTACCCATGTCCCGCAGCTATGTGACATAGTTGATCTTTAATTTTGCCTTTATGAAAATGGCTTTTATGTTTTCTTTTTCTTTTTTTCTCAACTGCGTACCTATATCTGGCAATGCATCAATATATACAAGTTATTAATGTGTTCAAGCTTGGGTCTTTTTTTGGTTGATGTGTCTTTCCTACTATGCTTACATATAAATTCCTATTTATGGCTAATCCAAGCAATAGAAATTTTATATCATATTTGCTGTAGTAACAACATCTTATAAAAATTATGTGCCTATGTCCTTCTGTCAAATTGAAGTCAGTCCTTGAGATTGTTTGGGTTCAGAAAAAATGAAATGTGCTGGTGTGGCATATGCATCATGCACACATTTTCGTATGGTTTTTAGAGAGAGAGGCCTTAGCAACCCCAAGTGGGCCCCAGAGCCCTCTTCTCCTGAAAGACAGTGAGGCAGGGAGCCATCTGTTTGTCTCCTTTTTCTGTTAAAAGAGGAGAGATATAAAGTGGCTTTCTTCTAGCCATCCCTTTTGTTCAAACGGATGGGAGAGATGGAGAAGCCTATGGGGTGCACTGCACTCACCCTATCTCTGCCTCCTCTTTCTCTCCCTCGCTGTCCATGCTGAACAGAAGAAAAACAAAGGCACTGGTACGCTTAGATCGTATTAACCCAAGATTTTGAGTTCTCTATCTAGGATAGGCGGGTATAACTTATGAGTGCGTAGTACAGTAACAGGTCCACTTTAGGCTTCAGAAACTGGAAATAATTCTTAATGAACCAATCGTCCTACCTATTGGTAGAGATTTGACCCTGGAAATAGGGGAACACTTTCCCCTTCGAATTGGTGCATTATTGGAGTCTTGCACTTCTTACCTAAGTAGCATAGATGCTGGTACAAAAGGTGTAAGGAAATTTCACAGTACAGATGCATATGTGCATGGGCCTATATATATAGTGATCCACATAGTTCGAGTGATAAATCAGACTGCTAAGCTGTAACTGTGTCATTTTTACATGTTATTGAAGCCAGAAAGGGAAGATTTCACTGGAACTATATTGTCAGCACATCATTGTGGTCGGACTAGCATTGTGCGGATTACTTCTAGACATAGCAATAGTGCTTTCAAACATCTTTGTAATAAGGTTTTGTGCTTTTAGCAGCATGAGATTTTTTTTATTTAAAAAATTCAAGAAATTATGGAAGTGCATGTTGTATCGCAAACAGTGCACCTAAGCAGGCTTCGAAATCTGTTAAGTGTTAGGATGAGCTATTTATTTATGGTCTTACATCCACTGGCCTGTTAACGACACCTTGCTCGTTGTGTAGTGCATATCCTTGAGTCTGTTTATTCTCACATTTTACAACAGAAACATGGCCACTTAGTCACATAGTCCTAGGATTCTTCTTTAAACGCTCAATGCCTTTTATGACCTGTTAATCATGGAAGTATTCGTCAGTGTCTACTTCAGTGTGCAAGAATTTGGTCAGTCTTATAATATTTACTGTGAACTGGATTGTTTTAATGTGATAGAATGTAGCACCTTAAATGCTTTGGTCCATGCTGGAGGCACAGTATTCAAATGATGATAGAATTCCCATTGATAGCTGTCCCATAATTGTGTCTCTAGCCTAACCGGCAGTTAGAAGTGGGCCAGACATGATTCACTTTTTCTGGGGGGGTTACTGGAGTCCATCTAAGAATGCAGATGTAGATACAAGTCTGTTTGTATCTGCTTCCTTACATAAATGATAAATCTGTCCATGCTCCAATTGTGACTCGTTATTATGAAACACCATCTGTTTATTTGACTCCAAACTGTGTATGTCCAATGTTTGGAAGATCTGTTGTGGGCACTCTCCTACCAATGAACATTTGAAATGATGTTTCTGTTTGTTTTCTTCTTTGTTTTGGGCTAGGAAAGCTATAGCATCTGCTGTTTTTATCTGTAGTAGTGGATGTCGATATTACTGTAGGGTTCTTAGTAGCTCGGTGGGATATGAATGTTGAACCTATCCTTGTTGGTTATGCTGCACTGAAGGTGGTCGATAATTAGAATTCATATATTATTTTGAGTTGGTGCAAGCAAATGAACAGTAGCATAAAGAAATGGGGAAAGGAAGTGACTTCTAGTGGAACTTTTGGACATAATGATCTGATTTGCAGGAGTATGCCTGGTGGGAGTTGTGAGCATTCAAATGCCTGTTGACCTTGAAGTGGTTCTCTGTTAGAATGGATATCATGGACAGATCAGTACATCACAACATCTCTAAATAAATGAAGTGAACTTATATCTGACCAGAAAAGGTATTGAGAATGATGGAGCAGCTGAGGGAAGATGCACCTTGAGTCCCATCTACGGAGTAAAGAAGGACAACAGATTAGCATACATGTACTATAAGAACATGTGAGACAGGAGAGTGCTGAAACATTTTATTTCAATTTTATCTCGTTGCACTACCGTCCCATAAAATTGTTAAAGGAAAGACACAGTAGCTGCTGTTGATGGTGGAGAAAGAATCAGGGACTATGTTTAAATTTGAAAAGCAAAAAGGCATTTTGATTTTTCTGAATGTGAATGATCCATTCACATTTCAGTATCTGAACAAGAAAAGCAGCTGCAAAATATTTTTAGAATTAAAAAACAGTGGAATTCTATTGGGGCATTGGTTTTTTCCTTTATTTTTTCAATTTTGATGCTGTGCAGTCAGCATATCATGTAATCTTGATGAATGAAAATTGCATATGTTATCATTGGCTAGTGATTCTTTTTTCTACTTAACTTTGAAGATTAATATTGAAATTAGCTTTGTCTTTCTATTATCCCCCTCCCTCCAGTGATGTGAGGTCAAAGGCATTTGCAGCAGTTGATCAATTTATGCAGATAGCAAGGCAACACCATGAGAAGGTAAATTGTTTCCTTCATTAATGTTCTCATCTGTTTGCTTTTATATGATAGTCCACACTGTGGATTTCATGAGCTGGCAGCATGATGTTAGATGCACCAATTCCTGTAGCTTTGGCAGTTCGGAGTGTTTCTGAAGCATTTGTCTACTGGATGTGTTTGATTTTCTCTTTTTTTTTTTATTAGTTCGAGAACACCATAGCACTTTCATGTTTTAAATGTTTTTACTATTATATCAGCAATGGTCATGTAATGAACTTCTAAATCTCAGCTATATCTGTATCCATTAAAGAAAAATCAAAATCTCAGCTATATCCATAGCCATTACCATACTTTGAACATATAGTTCTTTATGTCTTCTTGGAATTTTAAGTTCTTTTTGTCCCTGAAAGGTCACTCAGTAAAATAGGAAAAACAAGATCGAGTGAGAAGTCCTGCTGCTACAACTGGACACCAAATTTGACAGCAAAAACAACTTAGTTCATTGTCATCAGACACAGCCTTACAACAGTAATATTTATGAGAGTTGAAAGTTGAAACCATTGTCATCTATATCATAAACCCTAACCAGAATAAGTTGGAGGGGAAGCCACTTTATCCTTTTCTCTGATGATGTCCCTAAGGTAGATGGAGAGGGAGGGTCTTGTCTCATCCTTTGGAAATTCTTTGCATATCCTCCCCTTTTCTTCAACAGTTGCCTAGGATGCTGTTTCTTGGGAACCTGCCATATTGAAAGTCATAAGGGCTAAGCAGTGTTCGTGTTAATGCAAAGAAGGAAATTCTGTTTTCTGGTTTTCCTTTTTCCTTCTTTCTTTCAGTTTCTTCATTTTTTTTCTCTGTTTATGGCATTATGCTGTTTTTTCCTGACTCTTGTTGATGTTTCATGTATTTTGCATCACACACCCCTATGTACATTTCTATTTTTAATATATGTGATGTTCTTTTATTTAATAATTGTATGATGTATATAAATATTTGATATTCATATGGTGGACATGAAAATGTGACTGTAACAGTCACTAAATGAACATGCAGCAGAAATAGGCACTAAGGCCACGTAAAAAATATAATCTTTATTCAAATGAACATTGAATAAAGCAATATAAACTTCTTCCATAATATCTCCATTTAAGTAAACATTCTTAACATCCATTTGATAGATATTTCAGTTTTTAATGGATACTAAAGCAATAAGAATCTTAACAATAGTCATTCTATTTCTAGCTACATGAGCAAATGTTTCCTCATAGTCAATTTCATATTCTTGAGTATAACCTATGTCACACCACGGGTACTCCTCTTAAGGAGGAGTACCCGTATGGTACGGGTACGGCCCTAGTGCGGTCAACGCAGTATCGGGTACGGTCAACATACCCGGGATCATTTTTGTCCATTTGCGGACTCGGTCAACTTTGACCAAGTCCAAAGTTGTCCAGTTTTTGAGTTGAAAATTAAAAATCCCTCTCTTTTCTTGTTTCCTTTTTCACTCTAAACCTTTCTTGTACATAGTTCCTCACAACTTTTCATTTAAAATCTTCCATACAATGTGTGAGCCATAACCAAAGCGATGCCAATATATCTTAAAAGCATGACATGTTGCTCCTTTTAATCTTGATGATGCGACGGAGAATCAAGAAAGCTGATATATTTGTATGTTAATTACTTTCATACTTTAGCAACAAGCCTGACTTTATATCTTTTTAGAGATCCATCACTTTTCGTTTTCACCTTGTAAATCCATTTGCATCCAGTAGCCTTTTTCCCTATAGGTAGATCTTGTACTTCCCATGTTTGAGCTTTTCTCAAGGCACTCAAGTCCTCTAACATATCCTTCTTCCACTCAATATATTTTGAGGCTTCATTAATTATAGATGGTTCAAAGTGTGCGTAAATGGCATTGATTTTAGCTCTATGTGTTGGGGTGAATGCCTCATATGACATAAACCTATTGGGTTGCCTTACGTTTCTAGTAGATCTTCTAAGGTTGTCTTCATTTGAAGTTGATTGAAGATCAATAGTTTCATGGTGTGCTTCTCCATCAATGTTTTGTTGACGGTTTCTTTTATGATATGTGATTATGTCTTTGGGTACTCCATCGTCATACTAGTTATTAATGTACTATCAATATTATACATCTCATCATCACATTGGGAGAGATACTTGAATAGAAAATAGAAAAGGATAATCATTGTTGTTTTGTGATTCTCTCCGATTTTCGAATCCATTTTCTTCTTCATTAAACTTTACATTCCTTGAAACCATTGTCACAAAAGACGTATAAGGGTATTATACGACGAAGAAAAAAACGGGTATAATACGGTAAAGTTATATATCTCGGGAATAAAACGGAAAAAAAGGAAAATTTAAAAAAAATAAATAAATAATCCTAATAATATATAAAAATAAAGTAAATGAGAAATACAAAAAAAAAAAGATTGAAATATGACTAGGTAAGCAACAAACTAAAACTAGATAATGAAAACTAATAGTTCAGAACTCACTAATTATGAGACCCTTCGCTCATCTGGAGCCTTCTGTAACCAGACCTTATTAGAGCAGGACACACACGTTTGTGAACAGGATGCTAGAAGAATTCCTCGTGATTCCAATTAACAGTATGAAAAATGAGCCGCCAACACTCTAACAACCAATTGGTTAAGCCAACTGGATTGAAATATGTTCCCACTAAGACGACACCCGAGGATATCCCCACGTGCAAGAGGAAATCACACAAGAAGAAGCCAGCAACAGAATAATCACAACAAAATCTCAAGAAGGAAACACTGAAAATTTATCGCATGTTGCAAATGACAGAAAATATGGGAACTTGCTTATTGCTTTCTGTAACTGTAATGACTGTATAAAATCTAGAGAAAGGAAAATCAAAACTCGAGAGTGAGAATCATGAGTCATTTTCTCATGGGTGTTCGTTCATAATAGATGCAAACAACACTGAGCCCTCTCACCATTGATGCTCGACTAACCAACAAATAACATAATAAAAGTAAAGAGTTAAACACTTGTAAAACAGAGCCCTCTCACCGCTCGTCCGTCCGACGACTCCCCTTTTCAGTCGAATGCCCTCTTTAGTGAAATGAATGAAAACGAGAAGGAAACGAAGGAGAGGACGGCGATTCCCGTCAGCCTCCGGCGACTCCCGTCGACCCCTGTCACCGCTCGTCCGTCTGGCGTCCCTCTTCAATGCCCTCGAATGAGAAGAGAAGAAGACGAAGGAGAGGATCAGTTTTGATTTTAAGTTTTTAACCTAAGCCCTCTTTTCCTATCTAAAAAGTACATTTTTGCCATTAAAAGGGGCGATCAAGTTTAAAGAAAGTCGACTTTTTATAACTAACTTTTGATACAAAGAATTTAAATTTAAACTAAGATCTAAAATTTGAGATAGAGAAAGTAAGTTAAGATTAAGTCTAGGAACATAACTAACTTTTGATACAAAGAATTTTTGTTTTTCTCCAAATTCTTTTTCAAAATTTCAAACTCCTTTAACACTAAAAGATGTTCCATCAACAGTAACTACATTTGACTCTTTTTTTGTTTGGTCAAACTTGGTCAAAGATGATAGATTAGGTGTCATGTGAAATGATGCACCGGAATCATACCAGGAGTGTTGGAGGTGGATGCCATTGTTGTTAGTGCTCCAGAATTTGATTCCTTTATTATGGGTTGAAGAGCCGACATGATTTGGTTCAACGTTGTGGAGAATGATGCAAGATCACATCATTCGTTTTGAACATTTGTAACCTTTCTGTTTATCAAATTGTCTAGGGTTGTGTTGCCCGCCTTGAGAATATGAAGCTCCTCTTTGGAGATAATTTCCTTCATAGTTTCGTGATTGCCATTCATTGTTTTTTCCCTTTAACTTTGGACAATTAGGTCTTACGTGACCTGGTTCATGACAAAAGTGACAAAACCTTATATTCCCCTTTATTTTGATTTTTAAAATGAGAGGTTTTTCTTAGATCTAATGTTGTTTCTGGGTCTAGAAGCGGCTAAAACCTTTTCTTCTTCTTGTTTGGAAATGAGGACATTATCCATTTATTTTGTTAAATTCATTCTAGTTTCTTCTCCATTTAGTTTCGTATGAAGTTCATGAATAAGTGGAGGAGAAGCTATGGATAAAAAGCTGACCTTATTTGTTCAAATTTGGGTCTTAGCCCTTGAAGAAATTGAAAAAATCTAGAATTCATCAACTTCATCTCTCCTAATCTCTTGGCATTTTCAATCAATTCCTAGTTTAGGATTAAGTTGATGTAATTCATTTTAAACAGTAGAGATTTCCATAAAATAATCTCTTACATTTTTCTCTCCTTGTTTGATATTTTGGGCTTTTTGAATCAAATAGATACTTTCGGGCCATATCTTTTTGAGTAAACATTCCTTTGAGGTATTCCCATACCTCACTTGCCTTCTCATAGTACATGAGGTTTTGAACAATTTTCGGTTCGATACTTTCATAAATTTATTCTTTAATCTTTGAGTGCTTGGCTTCCCAATCATATAGTTTCTTATAATATTTATTCATAGCATTTTGTCTTTCTTCCCCATCTAATTATTTTACAATCCCATTTTCTACTTTAGTTAAGATAAGGAGGAATGAACCCATAATTATTTTCCTTTGATGTGCATTTCCAAACATTTAGCCCATAGCGTATAGTTAGTTCCATCAAGTATAGAGCATGATAGTTTCCTCCCTCGATCAAAATTTTGGAGTCCTCCATGAAACTAGAGGACTAAGTGATACTTTTGGGTGTTTCACCGAACAGTTGGTAGATGATAATCCGTTTGGAATGCAGCAGTGAACTAAGATTAAAACAGCAGAATATTGAGGTGTTGTTTTATGATAAATACCCTTCTTCAGAAGTACAACAGAAAGAAATGGAGGGTCACTTAGCTTTAGACAGTCTTTGAGACAATTCTACCAACAGGTGGTGACACTTGAAAAATGACATTAATGAACGGGCAGACTTTGGATGATTCAGTCTTCAAAGATAAACCAACAACCCAGCTTCAGAATTCCAATAAAAAACCAGCTGAAGCGTGACTTTGATACCATGAAAATGTCACTGTAACACACTAAATGAACATGCAGCAGAAATAGGCACTAAGTCCAAGTAAAAAATATAATCTTTATTCACATGAACATTGAATTGCTGTACATTCACAGTTCATCTGTACAAGGAACAGTTTTATATATTTATACAAGTGAAGAGAAGGAAGAATGGGTTGAACTGGCCGTTGGGCTAGTTCCAACGGCTCATAAAAGAGCCGTTGGGACTAGCCAACGGCTAGAACAAAAGACAAAAAAAAAAAAAAAAATAAAAAGGAAAATAAAATGTAAAACCTAACTAAGATATCCTATTTCTTAACAAGACAGTCATAGTTCATAATGTTTAAACTTTAGTTGTTCAACTCAGTTAAGTTTGATCTTTTGAACTTCTGTTTTTATGATCATGTTATCACAAGTTTAATGTGTATTGGTGTGGTTTAGTTTTTCATTGTTAGAGTTGATAGCCATATGTTTTTTCACTGAGAGTTGCATGTTATGTTAATCATTTTCACATTTCAGTATTTTGTTGATCATGAATCCTGCTCAGTTGACTATTCTCTGTTGTTAAATTGTTGAGACGTATGTTGTCTTATTTTTTTTTACTTTTGCGGTTGTGGCATGTTAACTTTCTTTGTGGACCCTTTTCAGATGAGTTCAGGTGATCCAAATGGAACAGTTTCAGGCATTGGAGGGCCCTCAGTAGCAGGAAATACAAGTTTGCTTGGGTGAGAAAACTGGGTCTTTAACTCTTGAAAAATTTTCTGCAACATGACAGTGTGCAGGTTATGTCACTAATAATGCACCCTCATTCTCTAGTAAGTATGCTTCGCTTGACCCCATTTGTAATGTCATGTCTTCTTGAGGCAAAAACATGGTAAAAGTGTTTGTGATTCTTCTTTTTGGACCAAGTGCATTTCTGACTTGGTGGATAGTTAATTGGGTGCCCTTTGAATTTTGCTTCAGTTCTTCGTTATAAGTTTTGCATTATCTGGCATTGGGAAATAAATTTGCAGATTTTCTTTTTTCAATTTTAAGCTGTTAGGTCATTTTGAACCCCTTAATGTAACGAAGCAAGAGCTTCAAAATTTAATTGGCATCTGATATATAAGTCTGCTTTCCCATTAAATATGTTCTGATCTAGATTGTTTGGCCAATCATGTTTCTAACCCATAATGGCTATGAATCTGTCGGTTTTATTTTGGATCTTAATTTGTTCATGCTTAATCTATTTGCATTCCTATCGTATCTTTGTCTTTGATTTTGCTAGGGGCATCCCTTTCAACTGTCCTTAAGTTCTGATGTGTCTAAAATTCCAGACTATTTTTGGATTAACTGCAGGTGTGAGTCATAAAACAACATTGTAACAAAAGCCTATTATAGAACATTGTGGTGTTCCCATCTCGCTTTTCTCTAGCTATTGTGTTTGTTGAGGAAACATATCCCATATCACCCACTAAATGGAGGATTTTCTACCAACTTGGAGATACTACTTAAATGGTGCTGGAACTGGATATCAGAGTCTGAGTTTTCTTCCATTCGTATGCTCAAGGAAAAATGGGAGTGACTTGCCTTTTTTATTGCATATCTTAGTTTTTAGTTCCCAAGAATGCGCCATATTTCTTGTCAAGTGCACAAGATACGTGAGAAGCTTAACCATCTGATGTCTTCATTGTGCAGGTGGGCCATGAGTTCACTGACACAGAAGGGAAAAGCTGAGCATGTTCCTGTTGTTTCTTCCAATTCCGATAAACCTATTGTTTCTGCAGCCTCAAGCACAAGCTTAGGTATTTTCTGCTTGACTCATGAATCAATTAAAAGCCCAACCTACACCTGTCGCAAGTCTATTTTTTTGGAATATTTCATATGCTTTACTGTAGGACTTTTCAAACTATTGTTTCTGAAGTAATTTCTGGATTTGCTTCCTTCAGTCGCTTTGTCTATTGGTGTGGAGCAGCACAGTCTAACAGCTAGATTTTTCTTGGGTATTTCTTGGCAAAGTTGTTTTTCTCGGGCAAATCTTGGAAACATGAAAAAAATCTAAGAATTAGGTAAAGATAAAATAAATGAGAGACCAATAAGAAGACAATAAAAAAACTAGATAAAATGATAAAAGTAATGTTTTAATGATGATAAAAATGATGATGAATAACTTCATTTAAGTTTGGATCGAACGCTTAACGTAAACAATGAGAGAAACAAAAAGGGGAAGAAAATGGTAAAACACGATAAATTTATTTTTTCAGTTTTTATGAAAACACATTTTTCTTGTTTTTTTTCGTTTTTCTCATTTTTCTCGTTAATATCATTATATTTTCAAAAATATTGAGGTATCTGTCACAATATAAGTAGGACATTTGGTCTGTTATCTCTCGTCAATTTTTTGCATGTTTGATTATCTTAAATTTTCTACAGAGACCGGTACAACTAAATGCAATCCATAAATAATTTTTTTTGGTTGACTGTTGACCAACTCAGCTATATGCCTATATCATTTCTTGTTTTATTTCTAAAGCGTCATGAAAGTTTTCTCTGCTGTCACTTTTGTCATTTGATAGCTATGCATTGTGATTAATCATATCTTTTGACGTGCTTAGAATGACTCCAGTGATGAATCATGTAGTAAGTCCTTCACCTATAGCTGACATTTTTTTCTTTTTGGGAGCATGACATGAAATATTTTACATTTAAAAGCCTTCCTTGACTTATTTTGACAATTTTCAGTTGGAACTGCTGCATCAGCTTTTCTACATCAGGGAAGAATCATTTTTAGTGAGGTCTTACTAATTTGTGGGCCTCTTGCCCTTCCTCCGTGATGAAGGAACCCTTTTAGTTCCTCTCCTTTCCATTGAGTAGGGATTCTCTCTGATTGAGCTATTCAACCTTTTCCTGGTTTCATCTACTTTTCCAGAATTTTTTTAAATACTGAATATTTAAATGCTTTGGCCCTATGGCAATATTGATCTTGGTTGCCTGAAGTGGCACTTTGATTGTGTCAAATATTGATCTTAGTTGCAAAATTAGTGGATGCTTGTTGTGGTTTTAAACCTTTAAATGTGGTGCTTCTTTCATGCAGCAAGTGATGCATCAGATTCTATGCCAAGAAATGTGAGCTATAATAGTGACATGGCTGATCAGGCTGCACCTTCATCTCCTACCTCCACTGATGGTTGGGGAGAACTAGAAAACGGGACCGTTGAGCATGAAAGTGATAAAGATGGATGGGATGATATTGAACCAGTCGATCAAAAGCCGCCTCCAGCACTTGCAAATATATATGCTGCCCAAAAAAGACCTGTGGTGCCTCCTAAACAGCAAGGTTAGTATATGTTCCATTATTGCTTCCAACATGTTCAAACTCTGATCCCATGGAAGAATAAGATCAGAATTTTGATATTCTTTATACGTTGGTTGCTTTGCAACATTAGACTTATCATTTGAATGTGTAGGTGAATGCACATTGTTTTCTTTAATAATTTGGGTTGGTTTGCTTTCCTACAAAGGCGCCTACAAGGATTTAAAACAGCAAGTGAAGTTGAATCTTAATGTCAAGAAAAAGAGAGAGAGAGATCCACTGTAGCCCTTAATTATTTCAGCAAGGTTCCAACTTCTAAGAATCAAATGTTACTTTTTTTTATAAATCAGTTTTATATTTTAATTTTTCAAAAAAATGCGCTAAATGTTATATTACAAAAGAATTTTATGGGTCTACGTTTTATGAAAATTTCAAGGGCATGTTTTTCTACACGGTTTTTAACAGTTTTTGTTTTTTAAAAATTTGTTGGCCAAGGGGATACATCTGTCCTGCAGAAGGCCATGTTGGTTGCATGGGAATACCTAGCCATATGAAACCAACGTATGGCTATTGAATACATTTTGGACATTGATTGGGAAGTACCTTTGCTAAACTGAAGAAACCATGTAAATGAGTATTATATCATTGAGACAATATATCACCTTCTGGCTTAGCATAAAACTAGCATTACTTTGCTATTTTGACTGTATATGCACGCGTGCCAACACAGAGAAGTGTGGTGCTCATGTTATCAGTTGGACCCTTGTATAACCTGTTAGACGTTTCCATAACTGATGAATAGTGTAACTGGATTCTGGTGAGGGTGCCATAATCCTCATTTTACATGTTTGAAGGAAAGTATGAGTTGTAGTGGGAACAAGATCAATGGAAAATTTAATAGCCTGCTGGGCTTCTTCTCAGCTAATAAATAATGCAATTGAATTATGGTTTCAACTTTTACATGCTTGAAGCACCATTATTGGCTTCTCCTTTTGGTGCAGTTTTCAAATTCCTAATCGAATAGCTCTGGTACCAATTCAGAATCTTAGCACGTTAGTTTACTGTTTCTGGATTTTAAACTGGAAAACATGGTTGTCTGACTTGTTAAGACATTTTTCATTTGGTAGTCATTAAGTCCATTTACTTGGTCAGCCAGCCTATAAAGTAAAAAGGTGCAGGAAAAATGCTCTTATTCATCCCATTGAAGGGTCAATCCTGCTCCTTGAAACAGTGGGAACATTTTTTGCCATTTCATAATGAGATTCATGATTTTGAAATGATGAATGTTGTTGATGCGTGATTGTTCATGCTGCATGATCTTTTGATGTGTTAATGAGTTTGGTTTTTCCAAGGGCATGGTACTACTCTTCACTTTTGGTTGATGCAATAAGCAGACGGTATTAGAAATCATCTTCTAATCATGCTATTCTACTTTATTGCAGTCACAAGTAGCGGACTGGGAAGCTCTGTTACAGCAGCCGCCAAAGAAGAGGATGATCTATGGGGTGCGGTAGCAGCTCCTGCACTAAAAACTACCGCTAAACCCATCCAACCAAAGACGGTGACCAGTGACGATGATGATCCATGGGGTTCCATAGCTGCTGCACCTCCCAAAACAACTGCCAAGCCACTGCAGCCGAAATCAACTGCAAGCAGTGATGATGATCCATGGGCTGCCATAGCTGCTCCTGCCCCTACTACACGTGCAAAGCCGCTCTCGGCTGCTCGTGGGCGAGGCAGCCGTGCTGCTCCCATGAAGTTGGGTGTACAGCGAATAAATCGGAGTTCATCATCAGATACATAGTTTATCTTTTGGTAAATGAAAAAGAAAAAAGTAGAAAAAAAGGGGTCATGTATGCTATTTGGTTGTGCAATATTCTTTTTCCATGTACGATTCGTTTAATAAATTTTGTAAATTAGATACTGGATGGTGATCATAGCCATATTCATATTGGTTATGTATTGAGAAAGATCATATGGCAATCATGTATTTCGTTTTTCTACTTTTGGTTGTTTGAGTCCTCTCTTGCTCTTTGCTCGTTTTTTGGTAATGTTGAATGTTGACTATGGTTAGTAGGTGTTTTGCAGGATAAAGAATAGGCACGCAATGTCCTCATAGTAAATTCGATTCTTTTATATGAGTAATAACCGAAAGAGACCTTTTTTAACATTTTGCTGTGCAAATCCATTACTTAGATGACATTAAGGGGACATTTGAATACCTGGAACTGAATAACCGGGCACAAAGTGCTGGGTATCTAGTACCAGGTACATTTATTATGGTTGTTTTGTTCCACCTTCCATGTGCCCCAATATGTTTGATGTCTTGGAATTTTCGTGCTGGGTACTTTAGTTCCATGTTTGTTTATGCATGAAACTAAAGTACCACCTCAATCTGATCATGTCTCCCTTAAATCTGAAGGTTTTCCAATTTTATTAATCCCATCAAGTTTGAAGGTAAGGCTATTAAGGATGTGGGCATAGAACAATCTGAGGGCATTATAGTTAACTCCTACCTCAAATTAAAGCTAGTGCAATGCTGTTTTCTGACGAATTTACAGGTGAGAAGGTATCTCCTCCGAAGAATGCCAGCCTGCTAAATTCATCTTCAGATGCGGAATTTAGAGCCGTGGTGTTTGCCATGAATGGGAGAGCGTCAGGCATTCAACTTCTCGAGCAAGTTATTCCAAGAACGAAAGGCAGTTGCAAAGCAGTTTTCCGAGTTTTGTTGCTCCTTGCAATGTCTTGTATTAGTATGAATCCATAATTCAGAGAAT
This sequence comes from Nymphaea thermarum, assembly GCA_011799765.1. Classification (NCBI taxonomy): domain Eukaryota; kingdom Viridiplantae; phylum Streptophyta; class Magnoliopsida; order Nymphaeales; family Nymphaeaceae; genus Nymphaea; species Nymphaea thermarum. The sequence continues at coordinate 18,552 of JAANDH010001160.1, forward strand.
CCAGAGCAGAATTTGCTTCCCTTATCCAGGAAGGATATTCTATTCATTGCTGCATAGTGATGACCATGAAGCTGTAGATTCCATGAATATTTGGACCATATTCATGGAACAGTTACATGTGGTTTCGTTTGCCAAATGGACTTAAGTGACTAGTTGCAGAATTTGTTGTCATTAACCTTTCTCTTTGGTGACTAGTTGCTTAAACGCAATGTTTGCCAGGAAAAAAAGAAAACGGGGGTTTTGTAAAAACTAGGTTTTACAAAAACTAAGTTTTTTTAATGAGTTTTAAAAAATTTGTTTCTTTGTTTGGGTGACACATCCAAAACCTGGTTTTTGAATAACCTAAAAGGGAGTAAGCTTTTCATTCTCTTCTACAAAGCTGGGTTTTATCCAAAATGAGTTTTCTTCAAGCCTAGTTTTGATGGCACTCAAACACTCCAAATGCTTGGCAAAACCACGTTTTGACTCCAAAACCTAGTTTTGTAGTGTCACCCAAACACCCCCAACAAAAGCTAAAGGTTGTCAGAAACTAAGTTCACGGCTCAAGATATCTGATGTTCTTCTAGAAACATTATGTATATGTCATTTGTTTAACACAAAACAAGTGATAGAATGTGTCAGTGAAATGCAAGGCGCCGAAATTTATCACTAAAAAATCGGAATTACTTCAAAAGAAAGGTAGCCAAGTCAGGAGTTGGAAATGTCTATTTGATTTGGAAATCTGCTCTTAACCATACTTGCACAAGCAGGTAAATGGAAATAAATTTTCAGAAGGCATTTATTTGATGTTTAATATCACGAATCTCTGAGGCAAATTGACCCTAAAAAATGAACACCCATTAGTGATTTCTGAATGACAAGCCAAACAAACGGATCCAATAAAATCAACAAATCTTTCTTGTCAAGCAACTAAGATTCCTTCACTTCCAAGCGATGATCAATCTAAAACCCGGTAACTCGGTTAGTTGACATTAAACTGAAGCCCATATATTCCAGAGTTCTATATATAAAAGTACAGCAGCAATGTCGAGGATTGGACTTTAGTTTAATATTAAATGGGCAGTTTTTTTGGGTCATTTTTTTTAAATTTCGTGCCGTTTGTCTTGATCCATATCTTTTATTACTTGGATTCCCACACGAGAACGGTGACCAGACGTACGTATATATTAAGAGGCAAACACAAGTAATTAGAAGTTTAACCTAAACCTCCCCCCCCCCTCTCTCTCTCTCTCTCTATATATATATATATATATATATATATATATATATATAGAGAGAGAGAGAGAGAGAGAGAGAGAGAGGAAAAGAAAAGTATGCAATTCATAATATGCTACAAACAAAGAAAGTTAAATTTTATATGCAGAACCTTTTTTTTTTTTTGTGTCTTACGTATAGACTTTTTGAACAGGAACAAGTTTAATTAAACTCACCTTGGTTTTACAAATTGGGAGATAGGACCTGCCAATTGGTAGTAGATTTTGGTCTTTCCTGAGGTCTTTATTAAGGGTAACCAAAGTAAAGATTGAATAATTGAAGAGAATTGATGTTGTGATCGTTAGGTCTTTGCCTGATGCAACCTAAGCTACCTCACACATGATTTTGGAAAATGTTTTGAAAACCAAGGTTAAATTTCTCCTAACTTGATTGATTCTTGATGCTCCTTGATTGATTGATTAAAATTTTGTCAAAATAGAGAGAAAATGGCAAACTAATGGGCAATCTTCTCCTTTTAAAGGCCTTCAACCAACCTACTGGCTATCAAAATGCTTTGAAATTATTTTTTAGATGGGAGGCCTCGTGTGCTGGTTTAACTTGCAAGTGTAAAACTTTGGGATGAAAAGCATGTTGAACTCTAAGAACCTTCATTATCCAAAAAATGTGCACTAGTTTTCAGATGATTACAGCAAAGCTTGAATTCCTTTAGACTTTTATGTTTTCTAAAATTTCACTTTTTCTTATTTTGTTATTATTATTCCTTTTACTTGTGTTCTGTGCTGTTTGTTTTGTAAATTAAGCATCCCTAATGATGAACTGAAGTTTCGCTATATATATATATATATATATATATATATATATATATATATATATATATATATATATATATATATATATATATATATATATATATATATATATTCACGAACTATGTAGTTGATCCGCTGATTTTTCATGAGACACACATGAGCAGCAACATGTGTTAACCAATTTGCAGCACGTCGGCATCAGAAGGGGATAAATCTCATCTGCAGATCTCATGGCTCACGTTTGGGCTTCCTCACTCCATCACATTTTTCACTTGGATTTGCTTTCTTATCTAAAGCTTTGTTGGACACAAGCGTCAATGCAAGACGTATAACTTATTTATTTTTATTAATTTTAATTATTTTAAGAAACTTCTATCGATGTTTTTTTTTACCATAAAAGGTGAAAAATATAGTTTAAAGAGATTTTTATAGTTTGTAAATTGGACTGGCTCCACTGAATCGGTAATAAACTGACCGATTCAGTTTGGTAGCTGATTCAAGAGCTACCAATCTTAAATTTTCTCTTAAAATTGAAATAGGATCGCCCTCCAGTTTAACGCGAATTTAAATTTTAAAATCAAAAAGAACAATCTCATGATCAGTAGACTTTCTCCCCTTTTTTATTTCTTCATTTCTCTCTCTCTCTCTATATATTTGGCTTAAATTTAGGTGGGTAAGATGCTATGTCACCGTGGTACGCCTGGAGGAGCCACGTACCGGTACCGACATGCCGGTACGGCAGTACCGGTTCGGGGACACATTATGGTACGTTTGGATCTGGTTTTGGATCTGAAACCAGATCCAAATCAAGTTTATCCGATAAAAGCATTTTAAAATGCCAAGCTTTCACGCCCGTCGAGGTCCTTTCACGCGCGTCGAGNTATATATATATATATATATATATATATATATATATATATATATATATATATATATATATATATATATATATATATATATATATATATATATATATATATATATGAATGATGACTTTAGCTATCTAAAGTTACTAAGCCATTTGACTATGACCGTCTATGTGAAACAAATGAATGTTTGAAAAAAAAAACAAGAAGAAAAATATATAAACATAACAAAAAATCTGATTATCTTTTTCTCTTTGTGCTTCTATTAAATGGTTAGGTGACTCTAAAAAACTAGAATCTCCATTTAATTTTCCTACACAAATATTACAAAAATACACTCAAGTTTTGTTGGAATAACAAAAACATGTTTCAGTTGTATATTTTTTCATTTACGCACATAAAATTACAAGAAAAACAAGTGATTAAATGAAAGAAATGAAAACTTACCTTTTTTTTGTTATATATCAAAACTCGAGTTCCTTTGAAAAGAAAAATATGATTAAAGTGACGGTCGCCTGTAAGTGCCACTAGGATTCTGCTTATAAATGCACACATTAATTACAAATTGCCAGTTTAAGAATTTAATAATTCAAGACTTCAACTACCCAGAAAATGCCACATGTCGAGGATTTGGTAATTGGGTTCTTTAAAATTTGACTTTATTTTTTTTTATGTCTTAAATTTATTAGCATACTTTTAACATATCCTGCTTTGTTCTGCTTTTATAATGTTTAATCATTTAAAGAAAAAGAACAATATCGTGGAGCGAGCCAAGTGGAGGCTGAATATTTAGGTGCTTTTCGCTGTTCCCGAGTGGCTAAAGGAGAACGGAAGAGACGACAAAGAAAATGGCGCCCTGGTGATTAGAGTGAAAGGCGGAGGCAAACTTGTCATGCTGTTCACTGAACCAGAGGAAGAGAGGAGAGAGAGAGTGAGCGAGCGGGATTCTTACGTTATGGAGGGAGAGAGAGAGGGAGCGTCAGTGGAATGCTTACTTTGCACGCCTTGACTGATTGATTGTCACCTTCCTCCATTATCGTTCCCGTGTCAAGCTCGTGGAAGGAGAGAGAGGAAACGGGGTGGGGGAGAATGGAGGGAGGGAAGTGGTGGAGGAGTCGATGGCGAGAGGTGGTGGTTCTTCTCTTAGGGTTGGCTCTCTCCGGGGCCGAGGGATCGATACACGAGTACAACGGAGGCACGTTCACGCCCCAGATGAACGCCTTCTTCTTCCACGGCGGAAGCGAGGGCATCTACGCCTCCAAGGGCGGCAACTCCTCCAACGGCAAATCCTTCATCCAGTATGTCAAGACTCTCTCTCTCTCTCTCTGCCCCCCCCCCCCCCCCCCCCCCCCCCCCCCCCCCCCCCCCCCCCCCCCCCCTCCTTGCATGTTGTCTCGTACACCGTGTTTTGACTCTTGAACAGGGAAAGTGAAAATGACTGGAACCAGAGGGTCTTTATTTGTGTGAATTTCTTGAAGAACGGAACCTACGGGATCGTCTTACATTTGACCTCTAGGCTCTAGCTACCTGCAAAATCATGTCAAGCTGTAGGGTATGTGAAGTGAATGTAAAGAGCATGTATAAAGGCGGAAGGAAATAATTCCTAAAAGGGCACTTTTTTTAGGGATCTAAGAATTTGTTGTCATTGACCTTTCTCTTTGGTGACTAGTTGCTTAAACGAATGTTGTTTGATCAAGACGGAGATCATTTCAGAACTAATATCTGCGAATTAGTGGCAGTCGAACCATAACAAGCATAATCAAATGGTTTACTACTTACTTCTAGACAGCATATCTGCAGTTCTTTTCTTGATATAGACTAAATTGGCAGGGATGATGGTCATTCCCTACTCCCCAACCAAGACGCTCAAAACTGGACGCGTTCAACGGAAGATTTTTGTCTCTTATATCATCAGATTTTGTTTCCTTATGAGTTCATTTGGGTCCAACATTTAAACTGGCTGGAATAAGGATGGTAAAGTCAAACTAATTGTCAACCTTTCACTCCCTTAAACTCATTGAACTTTACAATATTTTGAAAACTTGGTGGTGCTTTCTTACAAGATAATGAAAATTCAGCATGCCGTAAGTGTTAGTCTGTACAATTAAGGGCCTAATTGCTTTTACTGTTGCTTATTCATGTTAAAGATATGGTTAAACTTTAAAGTAGCTACTGACTTTAGTTTAGCTGGTTGACAACTCTTTGTTGAGAAATTGATCTTTTTGAGTCTTTGATTTTTTTATGTTTAGTTAAAGTATTTATTCCCTTGTGATATATATGGACGTTGTTTATGCTCCAAAGAAAAAGCATTAGCTTTTAGGTTTCAGTTTATTATCTTTTCTTGCTTTGGGTTACCTTTTTATCAGGTAGTTTTTTTGGGTTTATGTATTTTCCAGTACTTGTTGTAAGGTTTTGTTCTTCCGAACTAAATGCACATGGCAAGGTTAGATTCTCAAATATGACATGCCAAATTGTCCTTTTTTTTTTTTAATTTAATAGTCTCTAACTTATCTTTTCAGATTTGAGTCTATCACGTTTAGGAGAACAAAGAACTCTGCTGCACGACACACGGAGATGGAGCAGAGGACTGGTCGGATTGAGGCAATAATAGTTGAAATAAAAGACAGGGAGAAAATTGGTGGTGCTTATCTTAACTCAGATGCAATATGTTGTACCACAGAACTTTCTAAGGATGGATCTTGTAGAAGAGGAGAGGTGATCGTTCGTAAAAATACCGATAACCTAGAATGGCCAAAGCGCATTCCAACGTTTTTCTCAGGAGCAGATGACGAAGCTAAGATGGCAACAGAAACTGTAGAGATAGACCACACTGGCATGTATTATTTGTATTTTATGTTTTGTGAGCCACAACTCCAGGGAACTGTAATACATGGGAAAACCATTTGGAGAAACCCAACTGGTTATCTTCCAGGGAAAATGGTGCCACTAATGACCTTCTACAGCTTCATGTCCTTAGCATATCTTATCCTCGGTTTGATTTGGTTTCTACAGTTTGTTCGATTCTGGAAAGACATATTGCAGCTACAGTATTATATCACTGTTGTTATTGCTCTTGGTATGTTTGAGATGGCACTATGGTTCTTTGAATATGCAAATTTTAACTCTACCGGGATCCGACCAATAGGCATCACAGTCTGGGCTGTTACTTTTACTGCTGTCAAGAAGACTGTGTCTCGTCTTCTTCTTCTTGTGGTGTCCATGGGATATGGTGTAGTCCGGCCAACATTGGGTGGGATAACTTCTCGTGTCTCCCTTCTTGGATTTATATACTTTGTGGCATCCGAGACACTTGAGCTCATTGAAAATGTAGGTAATATAGATGATTTCTCAAAAAAAGTTAGGCTGTTCCTTGTGCTACCTGTCGCAGTTTTAGATGCATGCTTCATCCTCTGGATATTCTCTTCACTATCAAGGACTTTGGAAAAGCTTCAGGTACTTCTAAATTTCGAAATAAAGCTCCTTCATTTAATGCTTTTACCTGTATATGCAATCCCTCTTGTTGGTAATAGAAGGAGCAGAAGTTATTCTGAACCTGTATAGTCCCTTTTTTTCAAGGCGTAGAGAAGAACCATGCCAAGAAAAGAGAAGTGGCATGATTATAGAGCTTCATATGTCAGGGTAGATACCTCACTTTCTTTCAGAAGACCACACATTTCTCTATTATGTTAAAATTGTTGCATGGTTTCCAGTTTCCACAAACTTGTGGTGAAGATAAGAAAGAAAAATATAGACCTATCAATGTCATTGTGGTTCATAATTGTTTTGTTGTCATAATGTACAATGTCAGGTATTACCTGACATTTTCTGGTCTTAACTTTTAATCCAGTGCGGCCTATTGAGCTACTAGGAGCCTGTAAGTCAATTTGTAAGTAAATTTTTTAATCATAATTAAAGAAGATAAGAATGGTCTCTCAACACTATTAACTCACTATGCTTTCTGTGTTTTTCCCTTGGCTTTTAATCTAGCATCTGGATAACACAAGTGGCATTTGGATGGCACCTGTGTTGTTGAGGGCAGAAAGCCATTTTGAAGTGCATTCTTAACTATATACTAGTATATTATAACTACTGTTGTTACTATTGAAATCATCGCCAGTCAAAGACTCGTCTTTTTTAGTTTATTCTGTAGCATGATAATATACGTTGTGAAGTTGTCTCAATGTCACCAAACAACTTGTAGTTAATTTATTTTAATGTTTTCTCCTTTGCCAAGGTTGTTGAGTATATGCCTTTGTTAGAAACTAAGCAGGATTGGATCATGAAACATACTAGGGGTGAAATTGTAGAACTTGTTCTTCTAGTTAAGTTTCTAGTGGAGAAATAGGTAAATGTGGTATGATGATTACTTAGCCTAAAACATGTATATTTTGTGTACTTAATCTTTTAACTCTTTTGCAGATGAGGAGAAGCATGGCAAAGCTTGAGCTGTATAGGAAATTCACCAACAGCCTAGCTATATCAGTGTTGCTATCTATTGTCTGGATTGGATATGAGGTACTAGTGTTCTTTTGGCAGCTCCTGAAAATGTGAAAGTTTCATTTGTTTAGTGAATTTTACTGTTAGCAGCTACACTCATACAAGTACACTAGTTCACACCTGAAAATTGGGAATGTAAATGGTACTTATGTCGGTCATATTGGACAGACTTCTAAAATAATTTTGGTAAATGCTGCCATAGTGCAATGTGAATCTTATATGAGAAGGGTTTTACATTTAAAGGGCAACCAGACTTTTTTTTTCTTTTTTTTTTTTTGGATAACGCTAGGCTGCATTGTGGATCGATTTCAACTGGAAAGGGGTTCCTGTCTTCTGTTATTGAACTGTTATTTTCCATTACTTGTGTGTGTGTGTGTGTGTGTGTTCCTGTCATGTCTCTTTTTTGTGGTTCTCATAGATCTTCCAAACTTTGTCTTGCATGTTTTTAGTAAGTGTTCATTTTTCATGCAATTTTTCGATGTCCAACTGGACACTGAAAATTTTAGAATCATGTAATGCAAATCAAACTTCACTTTTCTCCATTCAGTTGTACTTCAATGCATCTGATCCACTGAGCGAGCTCTGGGAAAGGGCGTGGCTGATCCCTGCTTTTTGGAGTGTGCTTGCCTACTTATTGCTTCTTGTCATCTGCATCCTTTGGTCTCCTTCTCAGAACCCTACCAGGTGAATATGTTAATAACCCACATTTATTGTCATTATCTGTAACCATAATTTTGGCTTTTCTTCCCACTATAGTTTCATATGTTTTATCTTTTGTGATTTTCTTTCTGATACAGATTATAGCCTTCTCCTCCAAAGTAGTTATCATCATCATAAGTTTCTCATGTGATCCTAAACGTCTGCCACAATGTGAAGCTGAGAATCATGCATATTACAATCTCAACTTTCTATCTGATTACAGCCTGTGAATTTATTGTATCTATCAACTACTGTAGGCACTATTGTAGGAAAATAATCCTTTCCCAGGCCATGATAAAACATGAAATCTATATGTTGGGAAAGTTTGGGTTACGAGTCTTATGACAAGCCAATGGACAATCTTTTGTAGGATAATGTCGAGCTCCCCTTTTTATCCTATTCTAAGTGGGAGAAGTCATCCATCCCTAGCTAGTTTGCCCTTGTCAAGCTGCAAAATCTATTATGTGGTCATCGTCTTTTAGTTCTTCTCTGCTCCCTCATAGACAATCTTTTGGGTTTCTTGACTTTCTATAGGTATGCATATTCAGAAGAGACAGGAGATGACTTTGATGATGAAGAAAGTGTTGCATTAACTAGTAGTGCTTCAAAAGCTTCGGGAGATTTAGAGAGCAGGGCGGAGAGGAAGGAAAGAAGACCAGCAGGTCCAGAACATGTGTTTGGGCCAGGAGAGAACCTTGAGGAGGATAAGGTTGCATGATAATTTCTAATATATTTGACACTTTAGGATGGCGATCTCTTCCAATGATTCATCTTCTGAAGAAGGCAAACAGAAAAGCGGGGAAAATGAAGTACAAATGGCATTTCTGCCATGCTTGATAAAGACCAGGCTGATGTCATGCCAGATGAGTATCCATGTGAATATTATCAAATGCACTGCCTGCAACATCTTTTTGAGCTCTACATGTTACAGGCCTTCTGGAAGCCAGATTACATTGTTGTCCTGTACATCTGTCAAACTGTACTGAATCTGGTGTAAAACAAAAATGAAAATGTGTACTGTTTTCTATGAGTTTCTTCTGGTTGAAAGATTACGTGATCAGCACAGTATCATATAGATGCAGTAAATAGCGAAGCCCTTGCTTCGTACAGTGCAATTTGAAGCGGTTACAGTGCTTTATTGTGCCATTTTAAATTTAGTGCTCCACTTAGAGATGCTGCAGATGCTTAAATCTGGTTAAAGTTTAATATATACCGCCAAAGCATGACAAACAATTAACAATCAATTTCACCAATATGAAGCTACCCTTTGCAAAGCCATGTAAGTTGGAGCTCATGTTCCAGCATAAACATGAGCACGTTAGAAGTGAGCTACAGTCCAATTAGCATACACTGAATAATTCTCAAATGCATTAAGAAGTGACTTGAAACTCTTGATCGGAAGAATTCTTTGCCCTCATCAACTGATAAACATTCGTATTGGGATTGTGAGAGTTGCAAGGCCCTACGGGCAAAACTCCTTTTCTCTTTTTTCGGCACAAAAATCTCGTTCACTAGAGACTTTGGCACCTATTCCTTGTCGTCTTCAATGCATCACTGTAAAATCTATAGATACATTGTCAGACTCAATGAATTAAGAAATGGTAGATGCTGTAACTGGTCCGTATTGCGGCGAATGATCAACTTTTGGCTGTTGCATAAACAGCTATGCATAATTGACTCATAAAGGCTAAGTCTGCAAAAAAGTTTGTCAAACCTTTTCACAATCCCACTATCTAGCGATATAAGGTCGATGTCCAATAGTGAAAGTGGATGTGGATGTGGATGTGGATGTGGAAACGACAATGGATTTTGTATCGGTTATACAAGCAAGCTGCAGAGTATCAACAATATACTTTTGCTAAGGCAAGAGCAGTCCTTGATGAGTTCACAATGACTTCAATTCCAAAATAACTGGCCGGGATCCTATTAGCAAGCTTCCCCATGGAGTACAAGATATAGTTGTTAGTGTTACCTATATCCTTCACATATACCATCATGTAAATGAGAACACTCTTTCATTTAAAAATTGGACAAGGATGTTTAAACGGAGGAGATGAAGCCCCATACGAAGGGAACTGATACTATGCATGACGTGCTTGCTTGATATGATGAATAGTCATGTAAATGTGACGGTAAGGAATAATGTGGATATTGGAACCCTAGTGGCTATAAGTTATAAACTGTTCATGCAGATTGCTATAAAGTAAAGTATTGTTTACGTCCAGCTCCCACTATCAAAGTTCCTATTTAAGAACGATCCTTGAGGAGCATAGCATATCTAGTCATATTGCCCAACAAATGAAAGTCCGGTCATCAGTTCGATTCTTATGGATGCGGATGCTTTGGACTATAAATTGTAGTTGTGCAACACTCTAGATGCTAGGTCTACCACTCCCCACTCAGGCCACAGCGGCCAGGGGAAAATGAGGAGGAGCTTGAGCCTCTTTGGGGTATCTCTCCTATTTAAGAGTGATAATAATATATAACACCACCTGGATTATGGTTCACTTAATTTCTAGATTGTATTGTTGAAATAATCAATTCCTTCTGTTTGATCATAACCTTTGGTTATAAAACACGTCTTCTGTCTGATAATTCCATTGTACTTCATTTGGCATCAAATGCCCATTTGCAACCAAAATGTTTTACACGCACAGGACTCCGTGTTTCGTTTCTGCAACACAGGCTTCTCCAGTTGTATAGCTTGCTGCCAAGAAAAGCCCGTAGCTTTAGCATAGATCATGGTCGTAAGGTCTAGTTTGAGATGGTGTCTGGGGCTTGCGGAAACAGAAAAGCTATTGGGATGCACATCTCTTTTTGGACCTAATGATTATAGGATGAGTGCCAAAAGATGATGGTTCAAAAGAAATTTTTTGTAGCTGTTTGACATTGAGAAAATGTTGTGGACAGTAGGAGGAAGTAAAAGTGATAGTGACACAGAAACAAATATGATTCATCATGGTCGAGGACGTATCCGATTCTGAGGCGGCCATGACCAATAGCTTGCTCCAAGACTGATACTTGAGGAACTAGACTGTGCAGCACAGCACACCATGACTGCAGAGATCAACCTCAACTGAGACACGGACAACAAAAAGAGATGAAGTGTAGAACAATACATAGGAGTAGCTTTACTACCAAGTTAGGATCGAAGTAATGCAAGACAGAGCTCTCCTGAATCCACCATCCTAACAAGCAAACGAACACCACGATGAGATTTTCCACTATATAGGATTTGTTTACAAAGATGGAGATGCCAACGAGTTGATGTGTCAGATCTCTTAGTGATAACAAAAGAAAACATTATCATAACGCTTTCTTCTTGCTTTTGTTTTTGTTACTTTATTGTCTTTGTGTTCATCCTTATCAGGCAATTATTCCTTTCTGGGGACGCTTCCTTGGGTGCCTTGACTTAAATCTGGAGTTCGTACACTATGAAGCCAATGGTTTCTACAATCTTCTTTGTACTTGTATGCATCTTATTTGGTGTGGTGTTTATCGGTCTGAATGGTACAGAGATATTTTCAAGAGTTTTTCTTCACTGCTCATTGCATCTTGAGCTTTATACGTGACATTTCCCTCCCCCATTCTTTCAGCCTGTTAAAAAGGAAAAAGAGAAAGGAATTTCAAAGGCTTCCTTTCCTTGCTTAGCTTGTTAAGCATATGGTTTGAACTTTGAAATGCCTTTTTTTCTGGCAGTGTTTTCTCTTTTCTCTTTCTTGAATGGTCGAACAAAAAAATCTTAGGCCACCAAGTGCATGATTACTGGCCTCGGTTTGGCAAATATTTCCAGGTTCTTCCTACCTGGATGACAGTGCAATCTAAAGTATAATCCAGCAGAGTGGATAATAGTGGGCACATCCTCTTTGCATTTTTGTTCAACTTTGTCGTATAGAAAAACTGCACTTAGGTCAACAGACTTAGTTGCTTTTACGAAACCCAGCGGCTAATACCATGCGCAAGAATTACAGACGCTTCGGTTTGTGCAAAGTGCTGATGCCCATAGAGCTTATACTGCGACCGTTTATCTGATACACTACAATGGGCAAGCTCCCTTGTGGTGCACTTTACAATGATCGTTGCATTATTCAATAAAAGTTCTTAAAGAATATTTAATAAAAGTTGGAAAAAAAAAAAAACGTATTGGTGCCGCTAGCATAGGTCTCAGACGACCCTTCTCCAAGCTTCTCCAGAATATTAATTTACTGCCACGCATTGGTGTCAAATGAGAGACAGATTTTGATGGGGCTGGATGCCGGTACCCTTGTTTGGAGAAAGGAAATGTAGAAGAAAAAAATAGTAACTTGATAAGATTATTCAATACATTAGGTCGCACACTAGGTCACTAGCTCAGTTTTCAGAAATCAAATATTCTTTGCTAGTGTTTCAAGTTATATCTCAAAGTTAAATTTGTCGATAAAGATAACCTTTTTTTGACAAAAGAACTGTACTCGTGAGAAAAGGAAAACGTGTCAACAGAGTTGCACAGAAGAATTTGCTCAAATGACATCACGGATCTGTCGGTCATTGTTAAAATAGCAAATAAATGAATTGGTCATGAAAGTGAAGTTTTTGGAAATCAATTGGTCAACCATAATAAGACAGGGGAAATGAAAGGATGAAATTGAAAACTGACCAAACAAAAGGAACATGAAACTTTTCATGGAACTTGATACAACCTTCTAAATTTTTTATTGAAGCAGGGCTCTGGACCATGATAATTCACATTTGAGAGCATTTTTATATTTCCCCATTTTTCACATTTTTAACAAACTAGTTGAGTGCCGGCATCCCATCTTCGGGAAACGAGAATGTTGCATGATTTTTCATCATCTCCCGAATTTCTCTGCCCTGTCTTTATGAAGGTCGAGGTTACAGCTACAGCAGCAAGAGAATGAGACAAAGAAAGGCAGCTTTCTACGTATATTGCTTAGGTGCGGTAGGTACAAAGAGGATATGAGAAAGACATCCACAAGAACACAAAATTGGGTGCCCCGGTCATCTTTCTTTTCGCCAAAAGGTCACCTCTGAAATCAATCGACATAGTCGTACAGTGTTGGACAAAAGGAACCATAATCCTCTGCAGCAACCACACCATTTTGGACGATGAGGCGTCCCTTTTGCTTGATCATTTTTCCTGAATCTGTAAGCGTGTATATGAGGTTTGGGCAGCTAATACAAACTTCATGGGGTTTAAGATCACCCCCCTTCCCTGTACATCCACCTATTACAAAGTTACATGTAAAATCATCAACTTACAGTCCGCAGAACTATTACTTGTTTGTGTATACCAACTGCTCATTGTATTCTGCAGAAGAGTAAACTTCCTTAAGAAAATATGAAAAGATTTTCCTTTAATAACCCAAAGCTTTTCAGATCTATTTCAGTAGTATAGCTTTCAATCTTCTTACAGGTGAGGGAAAGGGGTGGATTGATAGGCAAATAGGGTTGGGTGGATCATAATTCATAACAAAACAAAACATGACAATCATGAGTAGGGCTGGAAGGGAAACCACTCAGGTGCTCATCCTTCTGCGCGCTATCATGACAAGGATTCAAAACATCAGAAACCATATGGGTATAATGTTTTGATCTCATGGAAAGCAAAAGGCAATGGAGAAAAGATGAAGTTGCACTTACCTGCAGCACACCCAAGAGCCCGCCAAAAGGAAGCCATCTGACTGTGGAACTGATGCAAGCCGTATAACATAGATGGTGTCTGCTCAAACAAGCAACTTATAAATCACTCAACACCTTGTTTGGGCTTGGAGGAATGGTAAGACAGTTTTCCAAATTTCTCAGCTTCTCTGGCTATCTGAATATCTGATGGCCAAAACATCTGCTGCAGGATCTTGAGAAGAAACCGTGGTAGCAGTGCCAAGATTGTCACAAGGAAAATGGTTAGCCAGTAGGTGGGGGATGTTGCAAGATGATAGATTGTCCTGTAAAGACGATTAAAAATTTCAGGCATAAAAGACAACTGACGAGAATACAGCTTTGAAAATACGGACCCATATGCAACTCAAGTCAGAGTTTCTGAGAATAAGTTGGATATTGCAGTCAGAATAGCATTTGGAATACCAACCAGTAGTTGGGATATCTGGGGATCGAGTCGAGAATAACTAGACAAATGTATGTGATAACTATAGAACCCCATGTTGCGAGATGAATAAACAATACCCAACGATGTACATCCATGGCTAAGTGAACATTCACAAGCACAACAACCGAAATTGTCCACAAGCTTCCAATACTCCAAATGTCAACCGGCCCATTACTGTAAGTCAAAAGTGGGACATAGAAGAGAACAAGACTTTGCCAAAGAGTGTCAATCATTGTGAGCCAGAAAAGATGCAAATTGTAGCTCTCTTGTCTATGTCCTGCCATGTAAAGTTTCGGATACTCAAGCAATGTCCTGTGGCTCAAATCTTTGTCAAAAATGCCAACGACAATTGTGGGCACGGATGTGTAGATAACAGAATAAAATACACTGCTCCAGTCAGTCAATGCTGAGGTAGTAGAAAATGCAGTGCATAATATATACCTGAAACAAGGGAAGTGGAGTACCTGTTATTGCATTTACCATACAATGAAAATACCCTTATGAGTTTTGAGATCACATATGCACCAGTTCAATTTGTTTTACTAATCTGACAGACAAATAAATCTTGTACTTGAGTTGTAGGAGGCAACCAGAGGAATCTTGGTTCAGATAATAATCAAAATCATTCATAATATGTGATACTTAAATGGGTACAAATAAATGCCCCAACCATTTCATCTATATGTACAACAGAAATTAATTAAGTCACAATCACGTCTATGTCACTTGTTAAAGTTATTAACTAGATTCAGTGAATATTTTGGAATAAACTACCAGCCTACCATACTTCTCATCCATAGTACAGGAGGTTTCTATTTGTTTTTAGAAGACAGTTCGAAGGAAAGAAACTATGCATTTCTGGAACTTGGTTCACTTATCATGATAAATACACTTTCAAGGAAGCGCATCAGATTTTCAAATTTTGACATGAAATTATTTTCAATACAGACTGCATAATTTTATATCATCTCCCATAGTCATATGATGAGTGGAAAATTGCAAAAGACACTGCGCCTTTATGAACAGGCCCCAGATACACTATTTTTTGCCAAATAAACTCATAAAACATTTATAAACTAGCTATCAAATACATCCTCCTTTCTAGAAACATAACATAGAAATTACCAAACCACATACTAAAAGTGTCATAAGATAAAATTCCGCTTACCAGAAAAGCATAAGAACAAACACAGCATTTCTGTAAAAGTTGTATAAAACCAAATAACCAATGCGATGATAATTCCAATGCCCATGTACAAGCAGTAATCTTTTCAAGAATCTGAACTGCCCCATTGCAAAATCTGATGCCATCACTGCTTGGCGTCCTTCCTGACCACTTATTCCAACTCCAACATCAGCCATTTGGATCATCGAAACGTCATTTGCCCCTGCCAAAAATAAAAGATCAATCACCCACCAAAGAAAATTGGAAACTACCCATTCTCAACATTAATATCGGGTCAACTTTTATAGGAGTTCATATTTTAATCATTATTGACAAATCTGCGGCATAAAAATAAAACACAAATAGCCATATTAACAATAGCAGATTCAAAGTATCAAGAAAAAAGTTCAAGCATGGTGGATTATAAGAAGAATCCAAATGGTTCCCCACAACTCGTCCAACACATTCTGCTTAAACTCAAGTTTCTCAGCCTAAATGATAAAGGTGCTCCTAGCAGCACGTACACCCAATAAATAGTATATTTTTTTGTTTATGTAACATTATAGATATGATATGATCTACATACATTTTTTAATAGAAAATAAGCTTTAGATTATGTAATTTTAACATAAATCTGGGCATCTAAATGTATTGAAGAACGAATGTCTCATGTGCTAATATTTAATACTTGAATTTTTTTGTAAGAAATGGTGTAAGATATGATTCATACCAAATAAACCATGTTGAATGTATCAGATCACTCTTTTTTTGGTTGTTTCAGGCTGACCCTAACACTGTTGACAAAGAAGCCAACATCTAGCCATGGCTTCAAAATATGGGTTAGGCACTCTGGAAGAAGCATAACATTATACATAGGACATAGTACATACTAGTACATATACAGACACACACACACATACAGAGTGTCAGTCCCTACAGTGGGAACCGAAGTATCTCATGAATGAAAATGTAGAAGCTGTTTGTGGGAACTTATTGAAGTTGCAGACTCACTATTTTGTTTGCTTCTCATCCTTTACCGTGGCTTATCCATCCTAATATCTAACTTCTACAGTTCTAAGCGAAGGTAACAAAAGTGCTAACAGGCAGCTCACTGTTGTATGCCTTTTGCTACGTGTTGCTTGCAAAAAGGAAACAACTCACTATAAAGATTCCTCTTGTATTAACATTCAGCAACTGGCTGCATCTTTCCTTAAATGCAACCACCACCACCAAGAGAAAAAACAAAAAACAATAGACATGAGTCACATAGACACCCTGGTAGACAAAAGCAAAGATCAACTCGGTACAGTAAACACTATAGGTGGACTCTGTTCAAACACTCTTGTACATATGTTCTGAAAACTATAAGCAACATGCAGTGCAAAACCACCCAAGGAAAAAAAACAACGCATAGGAATATAAATTGAAGCTAAAAGCTTTAGATACAGTAGGTGCAATATACCATCTCCAATAGCCAGTGTCATGTCATTAGTCCTGCTCTTGATTAAATCAACAACCCCAGCTTTTTGCAGTGGAGCAACACGGCAGCAGAGGACTACTTTACAGGAAATTGCTATGTCAAAAAGCTGCAGATGATAACAAACGGTTTAGAAAAAGCACATATCATGAAAATATAAGTTCATTTATGACAAGAAGCAAATTAACAACATGCCAGCTCATGGGCAACACGGCAGCAGAGCACTACTTTACAGGAAATTGCTATGTCAAAAAGCTACAGATGATAACAAATGGTTTAGAAAAAGCACATATCATGAAAATATAAGTTCATCTATGACAGGAAGCAAGTTAGCAACACGCCAGTTCATGTGTTCACTTTGTTAACTAACCTAAACAGACATCCAAGAAATGGGAATACCTACATAAGACCCATTCACAAAAATGGCTTCTAGAATAGTTAAGAAAGGATGAAGATTTACTCATTTTTTAGAGACGTGTTTGCTGCATCACATGGATGTCAGCTTTCTTTATTAAAACCCGAACTAGTTTTACAAAAGAATAGTACTGGCAGCACCTAAATAAACCAACATGAACACGAAAGAATGGTAACTACCAGCACCTTTATAAGCTTGTACAGCATAATTCAGTAAAGGAGAAGAAGGTGCTCTCCATGATAGTGCATTTAGTTAGTACAGTTAGCCAAAAGGAAAAAGATCCAAACCTCATTTTCGAGATCTTTTGCCAAAATATGAACAAGGCTTGTGCCATCAATTATGAGGGCAAGTGGTGTGTTCTTCATTCCAGTTGCTTTGCCTGAAGGTTGTTGAGAATTACAACCAGTTTTGTTAATGCATTTAGAAGCCTGTAATCCATTGTCAGGAAAGTTGTTACTGGACAGTGAGCTGCCATCATCTTTGTTGTCACCATTTTTTATTATTTTCTTACGTGCATCTTTCTGATCTACAGTTTTGATCCCATATTTGTTTTTCACATCTGCCAAAAGCCTTCTACATTCTTCTTCAGAATTGCCATTGATAATAACTTGCTGCATATCAAGTGTCAAAAGTTTGCATGAAAGGCCAATAGAAATTGCAGTTTCTTGCTTATCTCCTGTGAGAACCCAGACCTTGAGGCCTGCTTCACGAAGAGCCTCTATCGTTTCAGGTACACCCTCCTGCAATTTATCTTCAATTCCAGTTGCACCGAGAAGATTTAAATTGCTCTCTATGAGTGCAGCTGTTTTCCGGAGCTTTGCCACTCTGTCATTCAATGAGGTGCTTGCTTCTGCATAACTTTGCTGCCATTCTTCGAGTTCTGCCTCAGTAATGTTCTTTGCTGCAATAACAAGTGTCCGCAGACCCATTGATGAATACTCATTCAAGTGATTCTGTGTGGAATTTTTAATATCATGAGAAGGGCCTCCAGGATCAACCATATCAGAAGCTTTTGACAAGATGCTAAAAATGGAGTTATCAGCACCTTTTACTAGAACCTTTACAGAGCCATCTGGAAATCGAACAATCACAGACATTCTTTTGCGTACACTGTCAAATTCATGCAAGCCCAGTACGTCCAACCTAAGCAGTAGAAAACACAATGAAACAAAAAAAAGAAACCAACTAAATAAAGATAAAATAAAAGATTGGCATATTATTATTAGGTGAAACGATGCAATGAATCCTACCTTAACTTTTCACCATGGACATCAATCACAATGTGCCCTGATGTGCGCTCAATAAGGGTGTATCCATAAGCAGAAGCTGCAGAAACTAGAGCCTGCTCGTCAGGAGACTCTCCCTGATAATCAATCACTGGACATTCATTGGTAGCAGAATTTGTAGGCGCTGGACTTTGTGTTATGACTGGAATTACTGTGTTGCAAGCAGCAAGAGTAAGGAAATACTCATGTGCAACTTCTCGCTCCTTCCCAACTAAGTCTTTGTGTAACAGTGAGACAAGTTCATTATCAACCTTCACTTTTATCTTGGTCTTCCATCTCCTTCCTTCCTTGACTTCTGGTACCAGTAAGGATATAGCAGAACTCAAACATCAATATTATGTAAACATTTAACAACATAAAATTTTCACCCCCCATTTTGTTATCCAAGTTCTCCCCTTCATAGTGAATTCTATATGATAAAAGCATGCATTACCATGTGTACATTGGCAAAATAATAAAAAAGATATATTGTTGTCTAGAAATGTGTGTAGACCAACATATAGTATTGCTATACTACATGTTAAGAGGAACACCAACAATTGGTACAGCTAATATTGATACATAACAACCACAAACAGGTAACCAACTACTTCATGTCAGAAAATTAAGTATTTAACACTTATATACTCGCAGACAGTATGCACTACAGAAGTTGAGAATGACAAACTTTAAAATATCAAGTAAGATAAACAATTACGCTAGAGCCTACAGCCTCAGAAACTGATTAACCTGAAAAAAGAATGATGTGTGCAACTTTGTGCCCCAAGGTATATTTATTCTCATCGGTTAACAATGCTCTATTTTGATTTTCTTAACCTCTATCAGAGTGGTCTTATTGTGGTCAGAAGTATTGATAAACATGTGCTTAGACTGAACTAGCTGCAATTTCCTTCGCCAAACTTGGAGATTCATTGATGATCTAAAACACTTGCAGATGCCCAAGGATTTAAAAACAGGGAAATGAAACCCCTCACAGAAATAATGAAAAGGACTTCTTACTATACACATTGCTAATTGGATCCTGTTAGTCTTGTGATCAGCATGCCATATTATGTGCTTTAGGGTCACAAGGACTGTGAATCCCTTAGCGCAAGATGCTCAGCAGCTTTTGTAGGCTCATCCATCAGTCAAGCCATCTTCTCTAGACAGCACACATCCCTTACAGAAACAGTGAAAATGACATCTTGCTACACAAGCTCTTAACTGAATAATTTTAGTCTTGTGATGAGCATGTCATTTTTTGTACTCTAGAGGTACAAAAACCGTGAATGCATTTACATGCCAGAAAGAACCAGCTATTTGTGTGGGCTTGTCCATCATCAAGCCATCTTCTCTAGACAGGGATACAAACCCCTCACAGAAACAATTAAAAGGACACCTTGGATCCTTCTAGTGCTGTAATCAGCATGCCATATTTTGTGCTCTAGGGGTGGTGAAAACTGTGAATCCCTTTTTCTGCAAAAGATGCTAAGCAGTTTTTGTATGATCAGCTGTCAGTCAAGTCATCTTCTCTATACACATTTTAACATCTCCAAAGTAGGACAGGCATGTCAGATACCATTGACTCTTGTTAACAAAAGGGGGATTAAGGAAACAACCCAACTAATACTATGTTCAGTCTAAAGTTCCAAAAGCAGATTACATTTGTAATTTGTTACATTCATTAAACTAGATGTCATTGCTTGTAAATTTTAATGCAAAAAGGCTACAATTCTGAAATTGAAAAAGATTGCATATGCATCAATTTCACACTCATTAGCATATACGTATAAATATTTGTAGATGTGAATGTGCATATGTCTGTGGTGTATAAAATGTTGAGGTATATGTATAGACACAAAAAAGATGACATTCATGTGCTTTAGAAATCAAATTTTGTAGACTCCAAATGTCTTGTTCAAAGAACATCTACGTTCTATTACAATCTACAACAACAGAAACAGGTTCATGAGGCCATGATGCCTAAGTATGTGCACCAAAGGATGCATGCTGACAACAGATAAGGTATCAAGGGATGCTAACATCATGTGATCATCATCATTATCAATATTGTCAAGGCTTTCCGTTTTCTGAAGCATAATTCTTGGCAATCTCTCGACAAGGTTTTCCTCATGAGCTTTTCTCAAGATGTAGTTTTTGTCGGCAAAATCAAGAAAATTCTAAAATTTGAAAAATGTAACAAAAAGAAAGTTATGACTTTACAGGTTTTCTAATATTTTTATGAGTCATTGGACCCATCTCTAATATAGAGAATGCTGCCTTGAGTCCTGTCCGCCTCATGTTTTATATATTCTGCTTTGTGGAATATCTACAAGACTACAAAAGTCCAATATAGGAATAGCAGGACAACCTTTTCTACATTTTGCCAGTTTCAATCAGTTCCATCAGCTCCTCATTGGTCAGGCCATTGTTATGGGTCCAATACGTTATGCTTATTGACGTGCTACATTCTCTAACAAGCTTGGAGGTTTCCCAGTAGCTAGTCAGACCAGATATTAACATAAAAAATATTACACCTCCAACATAATTCTAAAAACTCTAAGCATAACAGTGTCCTATAAATGAGGAGCTCGTTTTAGAAGCAAGAGAGTATCATGTTCTCTGGTCAGTTCATGAGTTGTGAATGACTCTTGTACTATAGTAATACACAGAGTATTTTTCACTCACAGCAAAAAAGAACTGAAACTCTGCAAAAAGGCTAGTTCAGAAACTGTTCAATACATTGCTCCGACTAGTTGTTCAGATTCCCTACATTGTTAACTAACCAAATGCCACATTCTTAAACAGATGCACCAACATGACACAGTGTAGGGCCACAAAGGCATAATTATTGCCTATCCAGAAGGAGAACAGCTCTTCCCTACACAAAAATGACTACATGGGCACTGGGCAGTTAAACTAGAACATCCTTCAAATGTAACTGGCCCCACAAGAGAAAGCCTACCAAATTAGAACAAAGATATGAGATAAAACCCGAAAGGAATGTGCTATAAAACTAACAAAAGACAAAGGAATGGAAGTAAATATCTTCATTTAGAAATTAAGGAAGTGAAATGCACACTATGCAGTCCTGGTGGCTCATACCTGTAATATCTGACTTGTGTACAAGGACATCAGAAGCATCATCAGTGGAACAATCCAATGCATAAGCAGCATTGCCGTAATTTTTTCCATATATGCTAGCTTTGCAAAAGTCCATCTTGTTCTCAGTCAAAGTTCCCGTCTTGTCAGAGAAGATATATCGCACTTGACCTAAATCCTCATTAATGTTCAATGATCTGCACTGAAACCTGGAATTTGAATCGGCATCATACATCTGGGTATCTCCAATCATAAAGTATGACTGTCCGAGTCGTACTAGCTCCATAGATATGTAAAGAGATATTGGTATCATGATCTGAAAAACTATGATAGAACTCAGAAAAGAGAAGAATATCTCCAACGGGAGACCGTAATATTTGTAATTTTTTCCATCATTTGCTCCACTAGTGAAGTACCTTTTCCTGTAATAAGGCACAGTATCAAGCTTAGATTTATGGTTTCCCAACCAAAGACCCATTCCACCAGCCACTACAGCACACATTATAAGAAGGAAAACAGACAACCACAATGTCTCTCTGTTCATATTACCCTCCAATTTGCTTCTTTTTGATGGAGAAATTGCACTGTTCAACATTGCCTTGGTCTCTTGACCAGCATACACTGCCACACCAACAACCCAATCAGTGTTTTTGAGCTGGCAGCCTCGAAGAACTATGTTCGATTGTCCAAGTGCAATTTTTTGTCTTCCTAGTTCCATTGCGGCTGTGAATTCATAAATGTTTCTATTTGGTTGTTCACATTTGATGAGCCCAGATACTGTGCCTGATTCGAAATCCATCATTGTAGTTTCCTGTCGTGCATATCTAGTTTTCAGGTTCGACTCACCATCAAGGTTCATTGTCTGAACATAGGCAACGCCACTTGGATCACTTGTTCGAAGAAGAACCATATCACACGGTATAGTTTCGTCCACTTTAATTCTTAAAACCTCGCCAACCTGTATTTTCTTCCATTTCTTTGCCTGGAACGAAGCACCTTGAAGAACATCGGCATGTCGGTTATTCTCTTTTCTGTCCGAACGATGCCTTCTCCAATCTTCATACCCGTCCTTGATGGCTGTAATAAATAAAACAAAGAGAAGAGGAAAGAGAGATACAGTCCTCCCAAACACCGCAAGGGGTGGAAGCTGGTTCAAAGCAGCAATCGCTAGAAAGTACAGGTACGCCAATCGATGA
The DNA here is from genome assembly GCA_011799765.1 of Nymphaea thermarum. Lineage (NCBI taxonomy): Eukaryota > Viridiplantae > Streptophyta > Magnoliopsida > Nymphaeales > Nymphaeaceae > Nymphaea > Nymphaea thermarum. The sequence goes on from JAANDH010001160.1 coordinate 41,361, forward strand.
AACTGAATAAACAAGTTCTTGGGTAGGAATGTGATCACAGTATATTTGCTGGTCCGAATCTCATTCCCTGTGAATTCATACTTGTCATTTGACTTCCTTGGGTCATTGATATAAATCGTTCGGGCATTCTCTTCGGAAGATAGAAACTCAAAGACTTCAAGGCTCTTATGTCGGATCCTCTGAGATCTTGACTTCTCGATGCCTGAAACAGAAGCTCTCCTCTCATGTGACATGTACCGTGCAGGTCCAGATATTTCGAAGGAGCCCTTGGTTACTTCACTCGAGGAATGATTTGTTTCCATAACAACCTTTTTTGAAGAGCATCCGAAGACAGAACCGTGAAAGTAATGAGAATCCAACGAAGTGAACCTTGGTCTGGACCCTGCCGAATTGACAAAATGGCTGAAGGTGTCTTCAGTATCAGAGAATGAAGAGGCTACCTTGGAATATGGGTACGAAGCAAGCCGGCAGAGGCAACCAGAAGAACCACGTCTCAAAGAAGAAAGAGATGTATCAGAAGAGGGATCAATACTACAGTCAGAGCATAACAATGGCTGGTCAGGGTTCATAATATCTCAAGTGCCCATCCATGACTGATCATGCCGTGCTTTTCGATTACAACTGTTACTTTATTCCAAATTTTAAGAAGATAGGAGGTCCCCAACAAATCTCTTCGCCTTCTATCCTCGGCCAAAATGAATTAGCCGAAGGAATTTGAAGTTTCCTTGGGAAGCAACGCTGACCCATACCATCTAGCTACCCATTTTAGGTCTCCAAGACCTCCAAAAGAATAACAATTTTCCAAACCGGTCAGCTCATTCACCAAAGTAAATATGGAAAAAACACAAACTGGCACAATCGATCTCCTACAGAGTGAGTCCTCGGAACTCCAGTCCTGTAGCAGATACGATGAAGAAAAGTAGAATCAAGGCTCCACCAAGAGATGAAGCATTAACTTGGATTCCAAGGCCGCAAACCCCTGTAATCAAAAGGTTTCCACAAGCATGCGCAAAAACGCAACTTCCTCAATCCCCTGAAATTGGATGATTATCGATGCTAAACAAATGTGAATATTCCACAGATATATCAACTCCTCTATGGCAGGCAAAGACCGTGAATTAATAGCGAAGAGCTGGTCTTCCCTTCTTCTCACAAATCCTCAAATAATCTGGGGAATTTGTCCTCTGTGCAGAAGAAGGGAAGAAGGCGGGACCTGGAATCACATAATTCCTTCAGATTAACAAAATTCTGCAGCCATGTTCAGTATTTGAAACGGTAATTCAGCACCAAAATCTCCTCGCCTTAGCTTTTTCGAGATAATGTGCAATGTCGTGAACAGGAGAGCAGTCACTCCCAAGGATCAAAAAGCAAAATAGGCCGAAACAATTATGAAATCCACGCTTAGTTCCGCGCCGCTCCGATCCCTGATCTGCTAAAATAATACAAAAAAACAAAAAAGAAAACGAAAAAAATCATATATCGAACAAGAACGCACAAACCTGAATCGAAAACAAACAAAATGCTCCAAAACACGAAATCCGTCCCTCATTCGGCATAAAAAACCAAATTTCAAATCATAGAATCACATGTACAAACGGGAAACCATACAAAGGCAATACCTAGGGAGATCCGAACGCAACAGAGCGACGCGGATCAGGGAACCTGCATTCGCCCAAGAGATCGAACAACAGAAGCAACACCCGACCACCTCAATTTCCTTCCTTTTCCGATCCGATTCGAAGCTCTCTTTCTTCTTCCCTCCCCTTCTCTCTCCGGTGCACCGGAATTCTTCCCCTCCCGGTTCGTTCCTCTCTCTCTCTCTCTCTCTCAAATGGCGGGAAAAAAAACAGAAAGGCGGCTTCCGCTCGTCGTTGACGCCACGAAAGCCTCTGCAGATTGACAGAGAGATTCCGCCGAGCAAGAGAGAGAGAAAGAGAAGAGGACGGTGAGAGGCAGAGCAGAATTCTTGTCTCCGTATTTGATGCCGAACGGTCTCGCCCGTCCTCCTCCCTCCTTTTCCCTTTTTGTCCCGTTTTTCATTTTTTTCAAATTTTCAGTGCTCATATACATAAATATTTTACAAAATTCATCCTTCTCCCTTTCAACTATTTACTACGCAGCCACAGCCAAGTTTTTTTTTTTTTTAATTAAGGTTTATTTTAGAGAAATCGCTTCAAGAACAATGCAAGAACACGGACCTTATAAATTTATGGTACATCTTTTAAGTTAGGTATAGTATTTTTTATTGTTTATATATGAAGGAATAATGTCATGCAACTGTTTCACGTATCTACTTCAAATATTAATATAGATTCATGAACACTGTGTTACAATATTCAAAAAAATGAAGTATATTTACGGAACACTTAGTAACATTGTTCTATATAAATGTAATCTCATTTTTTTTTTATTACATTATCCTACTAACAATGCTGTTATTTAGAATCGGATAAGCTTAGCCACCGATTTGTAGAATAAACCGGTTCAATGCAATGAATTTTGAGTCGGTAAAATAATATTTAAAAATAACGAGCCTAACTAATTGCAACTGATTTGATTTTATTAGGTTATGGCGCTGATTATTAATGGGTTTTCCTTTTCAAGTCAATCGCATTACAAGTAATTCCATGTTAACAAACATAGCAAAGTGCATGCATATATGAGCTATGTCACATTAAATTTTGAAATATTGTTCTTATTTTTATTATTGGAATTTTTAGACCTACGAATTTGGAAAAGAAGTTTTGACAAATATCTATATCCAACATCCACGCATTTTGGAAGTTGGCTTTAATATATAGCAAATAATTCAGATCCGATTGCGTGTTTAAGAGTTAGATTCAGACTCTGTTGTGGATTTAAGGTAAAATCTAGATCAGATTCAAATTTAGAATTAAAAAATTAAACTCTGATATGGTATAAACTTTTCTTCATTTGGGTTTGAATCTGATTTGGATATGATTGAATGTGTGAACATCCAATAAATTAGATCTGATAAAAGGTACATTTTATTAAAATGTGATCCAATAACATATCTGACTAACATAACTTTGATAACTAAGTAGGTTGGATGTTAAAGCGCAAAATAACCCTAATGAGTATAGCGTAGTTAAGGGTGAACACGAGCCGAGTTGAGCCCGAGTTCACTCGGCTCGACTAAAGAAACCTTGAACTTGACTCGGCTCGAGCTCGAGAATAGCTCGATGAAAGCAACTCAAGTTTGACTAGGCAGGCAGTTACGTGTTGAGCTCGAGTTCAACTCGATTAAAGCTCGAGAAACTCATTTGAATATAATTGATATTCATCGTTACGTGTTGAGTTCGAGCTGACTCGATTAGCGCTCGACATAACTATTATAAAATCACTAATAATGAATGTATTAGTTATTCATCCAAAACAATGTTATGTTGCCATTAGGGGAAATGGACTGCAGGGATGGAAAAGGAAAGGAGTACTTTTTTGAAAATTTGCTTGGCAATATAAATAAAAAAAAAAAAGAAAAAGGAGAAGACAGAGTTCAAGTGGGTTTATTATTAAAATTTATTTATCAGAATTAAAGTATATTCTCTTCTGTCTTGTAGCAGACAGTGAAGTTAAATAAAAAATTCTTATCTAGTTTGGATGATGCTTTTTGTAATGTTTCTCTCCACTTTACTTAAAGCTTACTATATTTTATTGCCTTTATTTTGTACATCGTGTTGTAATCTATCATACTACTAAAGTTTGGCTTCTTGCAAAATAGTCCTGATATTTATAGACATACCCAAAATCAGTCTTTGCCTCGCGCATATTTTGTAAATTAATCCAACTTTTGGTATTGCTAAAGCGTATAAGTTACATAAAAAAAATGATAAAAGTAACTAGCCAGATAATTACTAAAGAAGAAACCATGGGCAGACTTGCTTTCCAAACAAAAATATTTCCAACTCTTGTTGTCCAAACTTTTTAAATTTGGACTTGTATTTTTAATTTTATGCATACATTCAGAACCTTGTAGTTAACATAAAATACATTTTTCGTTTGTGAATATTCATATAAAATAAGAGTTTTGAAATGAATAGTCATTCTTTTGGTGTTGTAAACTGAATGCCGTTTCTACTAAAAAAAAAGTTTGACTCGTGTGAACTCTAATTAGATACGTAAACCATGAGTAGATAGCTCGTTTTATGTGATAAAAAATAATATAATATAAACTATGGAGTTCCTAAAATGATCTTATATATATATATATAGTCTAGGTTTTGGATATAAAGGAATAGTTGTTACCTAAAAAGAAACTTAGTGCTAAAGAAGCCCAAATCACTATTAGATTTTAAATAATATCATAAGAACATCATTCCTTTATTGCTTAAACCGTTAATAAGCTTATATCATCAATGTGTTGGCAAATGGTATTAATAAATCCAAATTTAGATTATGTCGACCATGCCAAATTGTCCATGAACCTTATCTAAATCTCATGAAGATGTCAATATTTTTTTTTTATTGTAAATTATTAACACACTCCATGTTGGTCATAGTTGGCAAACTCACTAAGCTGACTCATGAGTCACTCAAGTCAGCTCAGATCGTCAACAAATCCAGCCACGAGTGAAGGTTTGGCCCCTGATTCGGCTCGACTCGGCCTTGACTCACCCGATTCAACTGTAGTGATTTACAATATGATTATTTGAATAATTGAACGAGTCAACGAATCAACTCGCTGACCCAGTGATGCGGTCATCTGCCGATCCAAGTCCAAATCATGGATCTACTCAAGGGCAGAGCCAGGACTTTTTTCACGTGTGAGCGAAACAGTTCAACTTCTGGATTTGGGTGGGGTCAAACTAAACAAAAATTTAAACAACACAGGACACAACAATTTTTTTTTTAATTTTTTTAATTTTTTTTTTCAATTCGCTGGGGTGGGGCCATGGCCTAGGCGGACCCTCCCCTTCCCCGCCCCTGGATCTACCAACTAGATGTCGATCACTAACCCAAACAGTGAGATCTAAAAATACTAAAACCAATGGAAGTTGGTCTGAATTTGAATTTGCTAAAGCAAAAATTAGCATGGATGGGTGGTGAGAGATCCATGAGGCACGGACCAATATATATACGTTAGTTTCATGTACTCTTTAATGGGCTGATGCTTATTGTATCGATGATACTATGAAATTTTAACTTTTTAATGGGACCAGGGATGTTAATAGATTTACATCGAACTACATTAAAAAAAATTGGATATGAACAAAAAATTTGATATCAGATTAAGACTTCGGGTTGGATTTATATATAAGAAATGACATCCGATCGGATTCATATTCAGATTTAAGTAAATATTGACCGGATTCAGATTGAATATAGTTTTCAATAAATTTTCATGTGTTCAATGTCTATAATGTGATTCGGATTCAGTTTAGAAGTCGAACACAAATTCAGATGTTGCACTATAAGCCGGATTTGGATCAGCTTCATATTATGAATTTGGATTACAAATTCAGACAAAGTATAAATTCAAATCCAGATATATAGATATCTAGATTTCGTAAAATATACATCCGGTTTGAATATGATATAACTTGCCATCCCTAATTATGCGTTACCAAAATGCAATGTTTGACATGGGGTAAAATAAAAGTTAAAAAAAAGGGAAAAAGCCTATACCGGTGAAGAGAATCGCTGCTGTACCGGTGGAATAGCATGCCACCAAGCTCACTGTTACTGTGGCTATCAGAATGATATAAGCGGTGAATTTGTCATCGCCGCTAAAAGTACCTATACCGGTGATTATGCTCATATAGCAATCTATTTCAAATTAAAAGGACAAGTTAAATGTAGACTTGTTATTGATACACCAATAATGCTTTTTTTGGTAATATAGAAAAGCTGAAGAATCATCCGTCCATAAGATTGTATAGAAATCTAACTCATATCATATATCAGCGTTTTGATGATAGAAAAATCAGTATTTTTGAAATGTAACTCGATTCAAAGAGTGTTTTATATCGAAATGCATTTTTACAAATATACTAAAGATCAAGCAAAATCCCATGAAAATTATGTTGATTGGATCTAAATTTATTGTTAAAAGCTGTGGAGAAAGTCCGGGTCCCGGTATGGATCCGATTAAATGAGATTTGAGTAGGTTTGGTTAAAAGCCTAGATGGTGTCGGTGTCTGGACCGTTTACGTTATCGTTATATACCAAATTATCCGGATATTTTATTATATCGGCAGATACCGCCTCTTGCTAAAATTAGGGTAAAAGTGAAACTCCCTCCCTGTTGGGGGAGGAGAAAAGGGCAGTGGTTTCTGTCTATCTCCTCTCATTGTTTCTGTTTGTTGTTCTTGTTGCTCTGAGCCTCTGGATTTGGGAGGCAGAAGAAGAAGAGATTTTTCGAACTTGGAGGGGAGAGAGGGTAATGGCCGGAAAAAATGCGGAGAAGGAACTCCTGAGTCTCTTTGAGGAGGCGAAGAAGGCTGCCGATCTGGCCGCGACCGGCGGCTCGTCGGTGGAGGCCAACGAGGTCCGCTGCCTGGACGCCCTACGCCTCCTCCGTGATTTTCCTGTTTCCATGTCCATCCTTATCTCCACTCAGGTTAGTCCTCTCTTTCTTTCTCTCTCTCTCTCTCTCGCGAAGCTTCTGGTCTCAGTTTGCTTGGCGTCAGGCGTAGAATGAGCATTTACTGGGTCGTTATTTTTTTGTGTTGCTTTGATTTTTACTTTTGTTCGAAGCTGGTTGGCGAGGTTTGCCATCGGATCTTCCAGAAGATTCGAGATGCTTTTGCTTTCCATGTGGGGCTACGTGGGGCTTCTGATCTCTATTTCTGGTGTTTCTCTCGGAATATTCCTGATTGTTGTTATTCCTGCATAACTTCAGGAAAAAGAACTCTCCTCCGTTTTCTTGTTTCATGGGCTGATTTTGTTGTCATTATTTGTTGTTTGTTAGAGGATGGACATGATATTTCTGGTCAAATCTGATAAAAATAGTACTGTGTTTGTAGAAATATCAAGGCAACCCAATTTTATCCCGATTTTTGGGAACCGTACATGGAGAGATTGTCATCTTATGCAACAAATTACTTCAACTAGTTATACCCCAATTGTGATTTTGGGAAGATTTATTTTTGTTCATCTTCTTCTGGTAGATCGGATAAAACTGGAACTCTGCGTCCTGAATAGCTTGATATCCCAGTTCATCTTGAGTTTCTGGGCGCAGTGATGCATCGCCCATCATCTTTGCATGCGTTAAATATCCGTAATTCTGTTATATCCAATTGTGGGTTTGACAGAAATCTTGTTATTGTACCACTTACAATCTGAGAATTGCATTGCGGAAGACATCCTGTGTTACAGTATTGCTCTTGATTTTTAAGGTATGGTGATCAATTTCGAACGTTTTCTGATCAGTTGGACGACTTTTTCTTATTCTAATATAGGTAGTTCTTTTTTTTTTTTTTTCTTTCGGACGCATTAGCTCAAGGAGTTCAAAACCCGACATTTCACCGAACACATAATCTCACTTTGTTAGTTACTTAAGACACTGAATCACCAGTGAAAGAAAGTAAAGGTACGCCTGGTTTATTTTTTGGCCAGCTGGCAGAGCGATTCGTTCCACGCAGAAACCAGGATATCATATAATTTTATTTGCATCTTCTCGTGTCTGTGAATCTGTGATTGACTTATTCTTCAAAACGTTGGAATTCATTATTGAAATCTGTAGTCAAGCTAAGTTCTTCATTCTACAGAATTTGAACTTGTGTCTCTCCGTTACAGTAGCAGCTTTGAATATTTCCACTGTTTTAAAGTCGGAAAAATAAGATAGATGGTATTATCGTGACATTATATGTTCTTTTCTTTTGTACAAGTGAATTAAATACAATTACAGTTTCTTAGGTAAAAGGTTTCTTCACCTAAGGTATTATTTTTCACAACAATGAACCATAAGTTTCTGCAGCAGGACTGAGAATGTTAATGTGGAAGGTTCGGAGATAAAATTAGTTATGTGCAAGAGCCAGGATACGTCAGATTCCTTTTCTGTATTTTGTTGGTTTTGGTCTTAAAATATAGGTCCGTGTTTAGAAATCTTAGTGTTGAAAAGTTGTCTTTACATAATATGTCTTTGAGGAGGATAAGAAATTTGATTACTTGATAAAACTTGAAGGGAAATTTTTTTATTGCTACAGTTAAAGTTTACTTTCTTCCTGCTACAGTGATCTGACATAATGCTTTATATTGGTTTTCTACTTTGTTATACTTGCCTGATCTGCTTGGAGCATTTGACTAACATGTTCGTGAAGCTTATTGACTTCTATTACAGGTTTTGCAGGTTTTACCGCACATAATTGAAATAGTAATGAATTCTGCTGCCATCAGTAATTCTCTGTATTGCCGATTTAAGTGGTTTCTTCTCTATGTCGTTTTAGAGAGGCCCTATGTTGTAGAATCTAAATAGTTATTCATTGGATAACTCCTTTGGAACAGAATGTCTTACTTAACCCTGCTTGATTACGAAATTTGTCGAATGTGGAGTAGGAATTCCTTGCTTGCATCGTGTATGCTCCTTGATGTTTCCTCTACTTGCATTTAAAGCGGGAGGCTAGCCATTTTGTTGAAATGATGTATTAATATTATTGTGAGAAATAGCATCTCTTTGATACTAGAGTAGTTGTAAGTTCATGGAATTTGTTTTAATTTCAGGTGGGAAAGCGCCTTCGTATTCTGACAAAACATCCTAGACCGAATATCCAATCAAAGGCTTCAGATTTGATTGACCTGTGGAAAACTATTGTCATAGAGGAAACAGGGAAAAACAATAAGAAAAACAATGGGTCAGAAGCCAAGAATCCAGCCAAGGTTGATGTCAAGATTGAAAAGGTTGAAATGAAGGTGGAAAATGGAAAGCCTGAGGCGGTGAAGTCTGATAGGCTTCCAAAGCCAGAACCTGTCAAGGTGGAGAAGACACGACAGGGGGAACATGCCAAAGTTGAAAAAGTTGCCAAGGAGGAGAAGGAACCGGCCAATAACAAGAAACCAGGCTCTTCTTCCCTCGTCCCTCCTAAGCTGTCAGCTATGGTGAAATGCAATGATCCTCTGCGTGACAAGCTCCGCGAATTTCTTGCCGAGGCTTTTTCAAAGGTTTCAAGTGAAGCTGAGGAAGATGACATCAATGAGGTGAATGCATGTGATCCTATTCGAATGGCTGTTACTGTAGAATCTATAATGTTTGAGAAGTTAGGACGCTCCAATGGTACCCAAAAGTTCAAATATAGATCCATAATGTTCAATCTGAAGGATGCCAACAATCCGGATTTGCGAAGGAAGGTTCTTCTTGGAGAAGTGAGGCCAGAAAAGCTAGTCGCAATGTCTCCGGAAGAAATGGCTAGTGACAAAAGGAAACAAGAGAACAAGCAGATCAAAGAGAAAGCACTCTTTGATTGTGAGCGAGGAGGACCTGCAAAGGCGACAACTGATCAGTTCAAATGTGGGCGGTGCGGCCAGAGGAAGACAACCTACTATCAGTTGCAAACACGGAGTGCAGATGAGCCTATGACCACATTTGTAACATGTGTAAATTGCAACAACCATTGGAAATTTTGTTGATTTATTTACAATTAATTCTCCAGCCATTGTTAACAGACTGATCTTAAGATGAGCTCTTGAAGTTAGTTCATCCCCTTTTCAAATGAATCCTGACCCTCCTTTCCGTTAGTTAATTTGAGATATATCTCTTATTATCTTAAGAATCTTTTGCCTTCTCCAGATCTGTCTCTCCACTTGGGCAGCGATCAACGGTTAGCTGCAGCTTGCTGTAACTTGGAGTACGAACCATGTCCCTGAGATATTTTATGGAAAAGCAATTTTCAATTTTGTAGTAACTTTCAAATACAATAACGCACAATTTCTGGTGGTATGACAAGTCTCATTGAATTTTGATTTTTTTTTTTCATTTGATTACCCTTTTATTCAGACTTGAGCCGGTTTTTGTACCTTCAGATGTTGAGATAATTTTCTTTGGAAGTTCCAAATTTGGTATGAATTGCATTTTCCTGGTGGCTTCGGCTGCTTTATTATTGGCGAAAGTTATAGTTCCAATTTAGGAAAGTTGAACTTAGAAATTCAGTTTTTGTGGTTGAAGGGGATTTTGTATTTAGGAAAGATGAAGAAGAAGCCGCTCAATTGTGCCTCTTCCGCGTAGGAAGGAACGGAATGAACTTCGCTTTATTTCACGATGAGGAATGGAACTTGTTCGAGCTTGTTTTATGAACTGTTTGATTCAATTTATATGACAGACCGAGCTTAATGTTGTGAATATTATTTAATGATCAGGGGATTATATAAACACAATTTGGCTTTAAAATTTTAAGTTAGATATATGAATTACCTTGGTAAATAAAAGTGATGTGTGTAGCACATTGACAACTTAGCCGAAGAGGTGCATCAATGCGTTGCAAATTTTTAATGTCATCTTTATTAGCCACCGGGTCTTGAATTGCTACAATCTTATGCATAAAAATCGTTTCATCTCAAGAGGTGCAAGCCCTTTAGCAACTGCAATAAGTCTTTTTCTTGGAATTGGAGGCTTCAAAGCTATTATCACTGCTTGGCTGATAAGTGATTTTTTTTTTAATCAAAAGAATCACACAGTATTTTTTGTTGAAGGTTTAAGCAACCATTTGACATTCTAGATATGTGCCCAAACCACTATGATTCACACTGAGTGATAAACACGGGTATCAAATATCAATATCTCGCGTATAATTAAAAAAAGAACAATTAGCCTTAAGCCTATTGAGGGTCTATAAGACTATAACTAATAATCTTTGGGTGAGCAGAAGGTTAACAAGCCACTGTTTATTGGAGGTTTGTGCCGCCTCCCTTTCCTTTTGTCTCAAGGGTCCTGGGCTACATCGAGACCTGAGCGAGGTACTATACATATTCAACTTGAGTGTCACAATCCCACATTTTATGGTCCAACACAATAGCACCTACAAAAATTGAACAGATGGCGTACCTTTTACATACCTACGTACCGACCGATCAACTATACTGCACTCCTTGAGGCAACAATTTTTGAGCTTACTCACAAAGAAAGAGGTCTTCTCATAAACTTTAAATTTGCCAGGTCAATCAAGGCCTTCAAAAGGGTTAGTTACTTGAAGGGAGCTTTCTTGGGTCTATTGTTCTTTCCTCATTTTACTTAATAAATGACCAACTAATTTTTTTAGTTTGGATGTGGCAGAAGTAAATATTATTTTTTAAGTCTTGTTAATAAGAAAAATATAGATATATCAAATTTATTTCATTTTTCTCTTCTACCATGTTCAGGGCGACCAATAGCGACTTCTTTTTCTAAGCAGCGTCTCGGACCAGCTGTTAATGTTGGAGTTGGAATTCAGGGACTACTGCTTGGTACCTTCCTTCTTTCTGAACAAGTTCAAGCAGAAACTTGACTCTAAACCCTCTTAAGAGCAGTAGTAGAACCTGTCAAACGCAAGAACAAATGAAAGCCATGGCTGCCAGCACAACGCTTACAGCCGGTTGTCCACCATGAAAAAGTAGAAGCTAGTTAAATTAGTATCTACAGGAAACATCGCAGTTGGAAAATTCACTGATTCCCTTGTTCCTCTCATTCTCATTATCAAAGTTTCGGTTGGAACAATTGTTAGTCCTAGACCAGTTACTTAAAAGGGACCGAAATAAGTCTACTTCTAACGCATGCGAAAAGATGTTTTAAACATAATCTCAACATCGGAATGCGTTTATGACCATTAATTTAGTAGAAAACACACTTTCGTTAAAGTTGGTTTTATGGAAGATCTTTAACCTTCTTACCATCAGAATAAAAAAAGTGACCTGATCTCAGTTCCATGGAGCAGAGGACCAGCGGAGTATGATTGGTTTTAGAAGGTTTGATCATTGCAGGATCCAATGTTTTACAGCTTCAGGTGCTGTAAACCATCTCAGCCTTTGATTATTTTTGAAATTTAAAGCCAATTCCCGGTTCAGAAGCTAACATATTCATTTCTAGGACCTTCCTTCCAGCATTAGAAAGCTGCCTGGAACATCGAACATCATGTACCAAAAGAAGTATTAGAAAAAAGCTTCTTAATAGTAAAAAAGAGCACAGATTCAAAGCTGATAAAGGGCCGCTTAATCAATGCAGCATTTTTGCAGAATAAATGATCAGGTCATATACCCATATTGAATCGGGATGACTTGCTTTATTTTGATTTTCTAGATTTGAAAATATAACTAGAAATTTCTATGCTGTCAGGGCTGATATTGACAGCACTGCTTCAATGCCTTTTCTATGAGGAAGATGCATATGATATTAATCTGATACATTGATTTATAGATACACAGTCGTTATTGAAAGCAAATTTTACAGAGAAAAAAAAAGTAAGAAAAGTGTAAGACGTCCAGCCTTGAGGGAAGGCAGAAAAGAAGGAAAAGCAGTCAAAAAGAGTTTATTCCTCTATATAACTTTATCAGCCTTCGGCATGTGACCTGGCGGCTTCGTTCACGCTGCATTCGTCTGGGCTATTTTCATATACCTGAAAGCAGAACCAAAAAAAAAACAGAGACGATCATGTTATAGTAAGATCAATGTTGGCAGAATTGACCTGAATCATCCAATTTCATGGCCTTTTAGAGCGCCACATGTCCTTTTTAAGGAGCTATGTGAACATTTTGAGATTTTTTTTTCATTAATTTTAAAAGTTATTTCTATGAAAATGGAATTTTGTTCATATATTTTGGCGACTCACAACTGAATCAGCCAATTACGGAATTGGCAGCTTCAACGTTTCAATTCTCAAACTGATTTTGACAACACTGCTCAAGGTCAAGGCAGTAAAGAAAGCTACAGATTTTCTGGCAAATGAGCAGTGAAAACTTTCATACGTGCAGAATTCATCAGCAGAAACATGGAAAAGTTAGAGAACAAGATTGGTCATTCCGCTAGTAAAAAATTGAACAAGAAAACACTATATGTATGGGGTGACACCATTATGTGAAAAAGAATACAATAGACTGAAATTGGAAACTAAAGATTAATTCGGTTCTACGGGCCAACTACTACGAAAAGATATTATGCTCTTTTTTTTTCTTATCATTTTGATTCAATCATCAAAATATACATTTATTGAAGCTCAAGACCTCAATATGAGAGAGCTTAGCTATAGAAATTTTGTATCATCTTATATTCAAAGATGATAATTTGTTCGCAATTTGTGGTAGATTTTAGCACATCAGTGCCGTTTCTCAACAATTACTCAGTAATAGTGAATCATGAATCGGAAGAAAGTGCAGGAAATGATTTGGCTGGCAATGAAAGAAATTTTATGAGCACAGGAAGTTCAAACAATAGAAATTCTGAGACATATGAGAACTCTATACATCAGAATCAGGTGGTATAATGGCTCAATCCTAAGAATCATGATTTCCGTGGCATAAGAATCGAGACTCTGAATCATAGGAATAAAGTTTTCTATCTAATTCTACTAATCAAAATCAGGGGGCACGATGAAATCAGGACTCTCAGCCCTAAGAATCTAGATTCCCATGGCGTAAGAAACTTGAGAATCTTGATCATGAAAATCATGTTTTCTGTTCGATTATACTTGGGGGAATCACTGGTCATAAACAATATAGAACAGACTCCCATAGTTATAACATAGAATTACAGAATGTACATATGGATGCTTTAAGTTAACGAATAAATAGTTGCCACGCAGAAAATTGGGATATAATTTGGGGGAACAACACCTGGATTATGCTTAACATGGTCGCGCGCGCGCGCGAGAGAGAGAGAGATGTATTCACCTGCAATTGAGCTTCTCGCTTTCTTTTAGATTGTTGCCTTTCTCTGAGCGACTCAACTGGTTGCAAACTCTGCAATTAACAGAAAAGGAAACGCCAATTCGACAAAAAAATAAGCAATAAGTAAAGTGAGGATATGTGAAACAATTTCCTAAAACAGAAACAGAGAACCAACTCGTGGATTAAAATCCTCACTAACAATGCAATCTTTCAACTCCTTCAATCTTATCAGCTGCTGGAGCTGCATTTCCAACTTCTCTTGAGCCTTCCCCCACGCTTCGAGCTCCTCTTCCATCTTCTTTATCGCTTGATCCCTGGCCGTCAGTACCTCCTCTGTCTTAGCCTTCTCCGCCCTGAGTCGGTCATTCCTCTGCCGAATCACGCTCAATTCCTCCCCAAGGGACGCATCCATGTCATTATTAACAACAATTTCCACTTTCTCTTCTTCAACCTTGGAAGCCACTTTCACATCTTCCTTGTCTCCAAACAAACGAATGGTTATCCACCGGTCGTTCTTGTGCCGGTTCTCGGCGAGAACAACGGGCGATTCATCCTCCCGTTTCTTCAATTGGAAATCCTTCCCAGCAGATCCGATCTTCGGACCCATCTGCTGGTTTTCCTTGTCCGGAGCTCCGGCAATCGGAATCGCAATCCACTTGCGGCTAGTCTCCCGGCTTCCGGGGAAAACATTGCTGTTGGTTGCCGGAATATTCTTTGGGGTCAACGGTTTCCGGCAGATCTTCGCCCTCGAATTACTAGCGGGCGTGACGGGAGATCTGGTGGATGCCATGATTCCGTGAGGAGCTGGAAGACGAAAACGAGGACTCTTCTTTGGTGCAGCGCGCGATGACAGAGGAAGCTCAATGGCTTGATTTTATACTGCTGGCCGTTTGAACCACAGGGGCGCCAACGGCTACTTTTTCATATTTGAATTTAATATGAACAGGTTTTAGGTAGAGTTTGAATTCGGAAGGCTGAGGTGAATCATAACGCTTGCAGGTGGAGTTGGACCCATCTTTATTTTCCATATTTAGAGAAAATTTCAAGAACAAACCTAAAGATCTAACGATGATTTCAAGACATACCTAATTTTCTTTACATTGTTAAAATCATGCCTTAATGTTTCCATGATTAATAAAATTCCCCTCGAATTATTTTGGTCAAATTAATAAATACATATATGTTTCTAACGAGAAAATCATTCACTTTACTAATTACAATATTTATTCTTATAGTATTTTCATTCTTATTATGAGAAAGACACTGAAGCCTTTTCTCTCTATTGTTACCTCGGACACTTGAGGTCTAGAGCTGCGTCGGAGCTTCTTATGTTTTCCTTTTCATTTGTAATCGAGAAAGGAAAAGTATCATATATATAGTCCAAGAAGTTGAAGCCAAAGGCGAAGCCGGACCCAGTGGTGGTGCCCTACTGCAACCGACGCTCCAGACAGCCAGGTTTGGGCAGGTCCGAGATGCCTTGTGCATGTGAGGGGAGCGTTGGTGGTGGGGACGATGCAGAACGAACCTTGAGCAGCCATGAAAGGTGGAGCTCGAAGCTTTTGGAGTGAGGGAACCAATGTTTGTGAAAATCGGTTTGCGAATCGGATCAGTGAAGCTTTGGATCGGGCGAATCGGTCGATTCATCTCGTCGAAGAAATAAAATCCATCTAAATGAAAAATATAATTAAAAAAATAAGAAACATAGTTCTCGAAACATTTGGTTGCTGAATGAATCAGTTTGCCACCGATTCGACTCCAATAGGACGATTCGAGAATGCCGAAAGAGAGCGGCTCGGATTGGGGACAGATTCTAGAAGGTTGAATTCTAGTTCATGTTAACAAGGTGGAGCCAAGGGGGGCCTGAGTTTTTAAAAATCTAAAAATTTTGTTACTTATTTTTCCCAAAAATTTCAGTTCGACCCCACATACAAATATTCAAAATTATATAATGCCCTCCTTTAAAGAATTTTTTTTTATTCTGCCACTACTAGAGTTAGTTTCCAAAAATTTCAATTCGACCTCATACAGATATTAAAAATTATATAATGCCCCCTTTTAAAGAAGATTTTGTTTATTCTGCCACTAGTAGAAGTAGCCCGAAATTTAGGTCATCATATTGAAGACATATGATATGATGACACACAATTGAGCCATTACTCGTGGTTGGCCGCTTTGCTTAATTATATTTAGTCGGCATTTAATTTTGGTTGAAGATGTTTTTAGGAAAGTTTTCTTCCATCTAGTTTTTTTGAATGTTCTACGTTTAATTGCACATGGTCGGTTGCTCTGCTTAATGACATTTAGTCAATAATTATTTTTAGTTAATGACATTTAATCGGTAATTTGGTTGAAGGCTTCTTTTTAAGAAAGTCTTTTCTCACCCACATTTTTTAATGTTATATTACTTTTACTGATGGATGGTCGGACGTTCTGCTTAATGACATTTAATCGACAATTAATTTTAATTAATGACATATAGTCGGTAATTTGGTTGAAGACTTTCTTCTGATAAAATCTTTCCCCACATAGATTTCTGAATGTTCTACACCGTTTACTCATGATGGGTTGCTTTGCTCAATGCTCATTGACATTTAGTCGACAATCTAATTTGGTTAATAACATTTAGTTGCCAGTTTCGTTGAAGACTTTCTTTTAAGGAAGTCTTTTCCAACCCAGATTTTTTACTGTTCTACATGGATCATTCATGATCTGTCCCTTTGCATGATATTTAGCCGACAATGACATTTAGTCGGCAACTAATTTTGAAGACCTTTTAGTTAAATATGAACATGGATTCTAATGTAGTTGAATCCAGATTAAAAAAAAGAAAAAAGAGAAAGTTGTGAGATGATAGTGGATATGATGGATGTGACATAAGGCATGTTGGATCCAGATAAAAAGTGATCATGAAAAAAGGAAATCTCAATTTAGATGTAAAAGTTGCACGTTGGACGGCCATGCTCAATATATATTGTAAGAAGTGTATGTCTCACGCAAAAGAAATGCGACTCAAGCATTTTATAGAAAAACCACCTTGAGGCAGGGCTGTGAGGTGCACATGTCCCTAAAGCGTGCACTTTATTTGGTAGAGGTGTATGCCTCCGTCCGTGGCACACTTCGTGCTTGAGGCGGGAATAATTAAAAATTAAATAAAGCTAGTCAAGCCGGCTTCACATGTAGCCCTAACTAAACCCTGTTTGTATCCGTAATCCTTTTTTCTCAATCTCAAATCGCCTGTGAAATTGAAGATTTCAACCATCGCTGCATGCCTGTGAAATTGCTAGAGGTTAGAGCTGCGGCTAGTGGAGCCATCGCCCAAAGTCAGAAATTCCATTGCAATTGTAAGTCTCTCTTTGAGTCTCTTTCTCTCCATGACGGGCACCGAAGGAGCCATCTCCTCTCGTCATAAAGTTTATTTAAGTGTTGCAAGTGGTACCTTAGCTTATTATATTTTTGGCATTTGTATTCTTACTTTATGACTTGACATTTAATGCATCTTTACTTTATTATGTTTTCTTTCCAATTTTTTAGGCGTCTTAGTTCATTGTGTTTTTTGTGTGTTTCATGGTACACAACTATGTTCAATCATTAAAGAATTATTACATTTTTTCGTTTTATATAAATAAATAAGGAAGCAAGAAAAAAATACATTACTACAATTACCTTCTCTATTATTTTTCTTTTAGTTGATGTTTTTTTCTTTTTTGTTTGGGTTATATTTTTTGTTTTCTTTTTTCTTTATTTCTAAATTAAACATGTTCTCATTTTGGAAGAGCTGTCTGTCTTCTCTCTTTTATTTAGTATGGTTATGATGTTAAAGAAAATAGCAATGGTAATTGATGCATTGTGGTAGACAATCCGTCTAGATTTTTATATGTTTTTTCAATAGTTGTTTTGCATTAAGTTTGTAATATGTTGGTTACTTATTAATAATTCAAATTTGTCGTATGGTGTCAATATTTATTACATTATGTTGTTAATATTTAGGTATGCTTGGTAATTTGAGCTTTTGCATACAATGTAATTGAACTCATTGGATGCTTATTGAATTGTATTTGTTTATGTTTGAAAAAAAATGCAAAGGGCGGAATCCAACATGGGAACATTGTGTTGAAGAAGATCTTATGATAAAAAGAAAGGAAAACTTGGTATGCAATTATTGTAAGAAAACTTATAGAGGTGATGTTTGCATAATGGAAAAAATATTTGGCTAAAACTAAAAAAGATGCTAAAGTATGAGA
This sequence comes from Nymphaea thermarum, assembly GCA_011799765.1. NCBI lineage: Eukaryota > Viridiplantae > Streptophyta > Magnoliopsida > Nymphaeales > Nymphaeaceae > Nymphaea > Nymphaea thermarum. The sequence goes on from JAANDH010001160.1 coordinate 59,408, forward strand.
CAAAACACAAGTATGAGACAAAACACCACAAAGTGTTGTATAGTTTTTCAATAATTATTTGTAGGTACAAAAAAGTGAAATGCAAAAAAAAAACGGTCTTGAGTTGCGTAAAAATGAATGTTTGGATGAAATAATAATCAATGGTGGCCTTACACCTCCCAATGTTCATAAATTTGGAACGTTACGAGGTTCAATGGATCAATTTATAACTTTAGATACGCGATAACCAACAATCAATAATGCCTTTAAAAAAAGAGAAAAGAAAACAAGTATGTTCTGCCATAGGTCATTTCTTTTTTGTGAATGCTTTATCATTTAACTTATCTAACAATCTATATTTTGAGAGAATGATTGAAGCTGAGGGAAGTTGTGGTTGATGATTAAAACCACCAATCTGTAACGATATCTTGACTTCTATTCTGAAAGAAGAAGTTGACAAAGTACAAAAGAAATTAGAGAACTACAAGAAGACATGGTTAAAGACTAGTTGTATCATAATGGCGGATGGTTAGATGATAGTCTTTTGATATTAGTGGTGTAAAAAAAATAGCTGATAATTTGGTAAAATTATTCATGAAGATAATTAAAGAAGTTATAAAGAAAAACGTAGTGTAGGTAGTTATTGATAATGCTCCTAACTACGAAGCTGCATGTATGAAGTTAAAAAAAATTAATAGCTTTCTGCATATTTTTTTGGACACCTTGTTGAAAGACGTTGCTAAGATACGTTTGCATAAGGAAATGATTAAAAAAATAAAGTTGTAAGTACATTTATATATGGAACATACCTAGGTATTAATTAAATAAGAAAATAAACAAATGGTAAAAAACTTCTACGACCTACTTTTACATGTTTTGCTACTTCGTATTTTACTTTCCAGAGTATTCGTACAAACAAAATAGCATTCAAGAACCTGCTTTTGTCTCCAAAATTTCAAGGTAGTGATTATTATACTAAAAATCCCAAAGGTAAAGAGATAATATGAATTGTACTCAAGATGAAAGGTTTTAAAAGGCAAAATCATATATTATTAAAGTTTCTTTGCTTATAATGAAGATGTTGAGAGTTGTTGATTCAGATAAAAGGCTAGTCATGAGATTTTTGTACAATCATATGATAAAAAAGACAACAGAAGAAGAAGAAATATTATACCAATGCAAATAATGATCAGAAAAGGAATTTGAAAATTTGAAAAATAATTGATAATAAATGGAATAATCAAACGCATAATCATTTACATGTTGGATATTATCTGAACCCACATTTTCATTATGACGATGATGTCCTCAATGATAAAAGAATACATGCTGGGCTAATGGAATGTTTAGAAATTATGGTGGCTCATGTAGAAAAAATATGTGATATTTTAGTTTAACTTGATTCATATGAGAATGAAAGTAGTGATTTTCGACATATCATTAACAATTGAAACAAAAAAGAAAAAACATCTTAGTATAATTTTTTATTATTATTTTGATTTATATTATAAATTTATGAGTGGATCAAATGAAGTTATCTAAACTACTTTTCTTATTTAGTTTTGTCAGCTGATTGATGAAATACATTTGGCGATGATACGAATTGAAGAATTTTGCTATGAGAATTCTTAATCTTACATGCAGTGCATCAGGATATGAGTGTAATTGAAGTTCATACGCTTTGGTAAATAAGTGAAACTTTCAAATAATTTAGTGTGCTATCATTCAAATGTTTTTTATAATTATTAGATGAGTAACTTATGCAATTACATGATAGATATATACAAAAGAAGAAATCACATTGAGTAAGAAAAACTTAATTCTTTAGTGTTCGTCATGTACAATATGAAGTTCAATGAAAGAGAAATAAGAAAGAAAAGTACTTATGATCCATTATTTATGATCCATTGTGTATTGATACTATTGATTCAGATAATGAATAGGTTATTGAACAAAAAAATTCCTTTTTACCACTTTCATTAGATGATTCTTGGTTGCACTCGCCATTCAAGATTAAAGACATTAATATCCACCTTTTCAAAGATACATCAAGGTTTATGAAAAAGTGTAAAAGTGTTTTTATCTTCTCAAAAAGAAAGTGTTCGACAAAGGTAATGTTATATGTTTGTAATTTTTGAAATAATATAATAACATTGTCTTTTTTTATTTAACTAACTGTTATATTTTGTTACGAGTTATTGCTTTTATGCGTAGGTAAAGCACTAATATTTAAACCATGAGAGTTGAACCTATTCAATATATAAATGGTTTAAATAAAATGAACTGTTAATCATTAAAAAAGATGATAATGACGTCATCCTTTAAATAAGATAATACTGACGAAGATACAATTGATTAAATGCCTACTAAAGTCATTTGAACTTTGTTAAATATCAATTATAATTGCACAAATTAGTTACTTTTTATAATTTTTGTACATATACATATTTCAATATAGTTAGATTATCGATTCACTAATACTTGTTATTTATTTATTATCTTAGTTGATATTATCATCCAAATCTTGGTTTTCCTAGTTTTGCTTATTTGTTTGTCAATGATAGTTTTATCACATTTAATGATTCTTCTAGAACATTTAAGTATTTAGGACAGGTAGTGTTGTGCGCCAATTGCAGCCACTATGCAAGTACAAATTAGAACATTTAACTACTTAGGACAGAACATTTAACTACTTAGAACAGGTCGTGGTCATGCTGTGTGCCAATTATGCAGTGTGCCAATTATGCAAGTACTACAAAACATTTTTGTTTGAATTTACAAATTATTGTAGACATTTTTGTTTGGATTTACAAATTATTGTGGTTTATATTATGGATGAGTTTTGTTCTAGCTTTTTATTGTAGTCGTTTTGTAGTCATTTTTTTCAGTTTTGTTATTATTTTTATAAATATTAATATAAGTTTTGTTGTCCTTTTTATAAATATTAATATAATTCACAAATATAATTCCCAAATTTGTACGTTGTAGTCATTTTTTTTCAGTTTTGTTGTTATTTTTATAAATATTAATATAAGTTTTGTTGTCCTTTTTATAAATATTAATATAATTCACAAATTTGTACGCTCAATTAAAGCCTGCCCACGCCTCGCCTTATCACGCCTTTGATCAGCCTCCCCTGGCCTCGTCATGCCTTTGGTCATATGCCTGATCACACTGCGATTTCATCCAAGTGTTAATTACGTTTGATCCTTTTATCAAATCCAAGCGCGGTCTGAAATATTCCGATTTTGCTATTGACTCAATTATTCCCTTCTCATTATTGATTGATTTCTAAAGTTAACCAAGGTAATTTTATAGATAAAATATATTTAAATGTTAAAACATATTTGTATATTTGAAATACTCAAGTTTTAATTATTTTAGTTGCAAGATTGTTGTGATATTATTAAGAATCAAACATAATTAACAGTGACAAGGATTTCTCTATGACATGGCGTCGGAATATAAGATTGTAGGAGTTCCAAGAAACGAGAAAAAGAAAATATTCATTGCAATGTTGCTCTCCACTTTATTCGTATCTAAAAATTACTTAAAACAATGTTATACTTGGATATAAAACGTTAAGATATTAGTATCTAGAAATTTCAATCTTTTTGCTATCGACAATATTTCATTTTATTCTCTCATTAAAATCATTTGAAAAAAAAATGATGATATCGACTTTATTGTTCTAATGTGTCACAACTTTGGTTACATCAAACGATTCTATGCTCAAATCAACAACACTTGCCTTTAAGCTTTCTTAATTTTTTACCATTAAAAAAAAAACAAACATCAATTCGTGAATCTCCCATGCATTTTGCTTCTCAACATATTGAAGATTTTCCTCAATTATTCTCATCTTGTATTCCCCAGAAAAAAACCCAATCAAGTACCAAATCATCATGCAACCCGAATTGTATATAAGCACTTCTTGAGCTCCCATACAAATTAAGGCCCATTAAACTCAAGATATATGCATCATTTTTTATCTATTAAAAAATTACAGAAAACCTAAAAATTTGCATCACATACCAGACTTTCTCTTATGTTCTTCTTCAAGCAATCAACAATATATATATATATATATATATATATATATATATATATATATATATATATATATATATATATATATATATATATATATATATATATATTTGCATTCAGGAAGGAGAAGGAGGTGCAGATTCCTTAACGTCGTGGAAGACTTCGGAGCTTCTGTAGAAGATGTGAGCTCTCCTATTGTAGTCCATTGGCTCCTTCCCCTGGTCATCCCCCATCAGGGCCTCCTCCTCCAGTTTCTCCAGCTCCTCCTTCCCCACCTCCTCTAACCCTTTTCCTTCCTCCACCTCCGTTTCTTCCTTCTCCGGCTTGCCAGCCGGTCGGCAAGACGCCCTCCTGCGCCAATACCGGCGCAGCTCCGGCAACTGCCGCCACGACTTACGGCTAGAGCAGAAGGCTTCCGGCTGCCGTAAAAGCGAAGATGGTGGCGGGGACCTGAGAAGGCGTGGTGGAGGGGAGCCGCCGGCGGTTGAGAGGTAAAGGGCGTTCATGGCTGCCGGCTGCCGGTGCTCTAGAAAGGAGTCCGAAACGATCTACGCAGCAGGGCGCAGGATGGCGGTTGAAGTTATATTGCGGACGGACCGGAGCCTCGCACTCACGTGACACCAAGTGTCCTGTCACGTGCCGCACGTATGAGATACCAGGTGTTAGCGCCAGGTGGGAGCATGAAAGTGGATCGGGTCGTGATCCATATTCACCCATATTAAATCAGGTGAAATCCGGGTCTGGTAGGCGAGAAACGGAGGATGTGGTCCCGTTGCTAGTTGGTCGGGTCGTACCTGATTACAGACCCGTGCTAAAATGTTATAAAATTTGGATTTCACACTGAAGAAAGTGGTCCGGGTTTTAGTGGCCGGATCATGGATCCCGGTTTGGTAACGAATCAAGTCATCTGGATCGGGTCATATTTGAGAACAACGTGAAAAAAACCCGGTTTCTTAAGGAAGTGGTTCGGGGTGATAATGGGGCTGGGTCGTATCCGATGCTGACACGTAATGGATTCGAAGAGATTAAATCCGGGTTTGATACGGAAGCAAGTGCTCTGCATGTTGGTGAATTGAATCGTAGCTGATCGAGTGGGCACCGGGCTTGAGCTGTGAAAATGGCCACGCGCCGGCTCGGGTCCGAGTTGAAATCGACCTGAAACCGGGTCAGGCCCAATGAAATTTTTAATTAATTTTTTAAATGGTTACATAGACATATATATTATAATTTTTAATATAAATTTAATTTGACCCAGCTTACAAAATGGGACCCAGGCCAGTTGCCCAGCTCCAGAGGTGTGCCAGATTCTTCCTTGCCAGCCCACTTATATATATATATATATATATATATATATATATATATATATATATATATATATATATATATATATATATATAGAGAGAGAGAGAGAGAGAGAGAGAGAGAGTCGGGAACACAAGCAAACCAAACCCATCTTTCATTGCAACAGATGAAACAATTGAATGGATTGAAATAATTAAAGAACAGAGAAAGATACCAAAATACAGCCTATAGAGCTTCGCATGGCAAGAGAAAAAGTGCACATTTCCCATAAGATTTAGATCGGGGATACTCCAGCCAGTGGACAAGGGCACAGGAAGACATCCATATCTATCAAGTATCAAGCCCGATGTAAGGGGATTCTTGCCATGAAAATTCCAAAGAAACGACCAAAGGACAGATGAACAAAGAATAGAATAGATCAACTAGTGGAAGAACCAAAAGAGATTGGTCATGATGAGCTTCGCCTGACTGATCCCCAACAAACCTTTAAATCACGCAGATATAGTGTGACGTCCGCAAAAGAAGAATAACAATGGAGGTCTCCAATGCTTCCGGATGAATATACACATTACAATATGCTTGTCCTCATTCTCGAATATCCAGTGGAACAAGCATCCCAAACCCACGTCGTCTCCTCTCAACCCTGGAGAAAGGTCAAAACAACCAAGTGAGAAATAATGCCAAATAAAGTATCATGTGTTACATGCATCTTTAAACTTTGACAAATCTCTTCTGGTGTACTAGATTCATTGCAAAACTTATTGCAAATAAGGGATATCTCGTTTTCCATGTTCAAATCTAGGAGTTCTACATAGATGCTCATTAAACTGAGTGCCTGATTCTTATGGCAGGCCAATATCTTCTCAAGGTTTACCAGTTCATCCTCAACTCTTCTGTTTCTTGTTGTGCCCCTTGAGACTACCCAACAAATTCTCAACATTCAGGCTATTCCCTATTTTTTACACGCAACCTGCTCCTGATCTTCTTATAATGATGCAACAGTATGTATTTTTCATTCATGGACCACAAAGAAACTTGACACTTCAAAAGAAGGAGACCATGCTATTGAAAGTGAAGACTGCCTGCAAGTGCAATCAGCCTTAGCACAGCCTAGCAAAACACTTGATGTTTCTAGGTCCTGCCAAGTGCCAATCAAGAAACTGGAGTGAGTGCATTCCATGGATGGCGATTGACTCAACCAATGGATGCATGGCATGCACCTGCATGCAGAACGGACGGTCCATGCTGCAGTGGAGAATCCAAAACATGTTAAAGTTCTTCCTATTCTTAGGATGCTAGAAGCAAGATGTTCCTGGTGTCCACGGGACAGGAAATCACATACTCTACGGGGTACTCGTACCAAAGAAGTGCCATATGACATACCCTAAAGAATTTTCTCATTTTCTTATTTAGTTATTTGAGTGGCTGTGTAGCTCAGAATATTCCAAGCATGAGATCCTTCATAAATGTTACTAGAAAAATTGAAACTCACGTTGGTGCTAAGTTGCCAAGGCTGAATCGTTCACCAGTTACTTTATTAGTGACTTGACCACTGATGTTAATGAAGTATTCGCGGTTTTCCTCTCTTGGAAGGCCTTTCCTAGCAAGCATGTCCAAGTCCTGACGATGAAGCTCTCGACCATTTACTACAACACCTGTACTGCCCCCAGAACAAGCTTTTGGCATGGGAACATCGAATTCTTGAATGTATGGCTGCCAAAGTTGATTGTAAGACGTTAGTATGATTGTATAGTAAGACAGCATTGAACGTCTATAGCTATCCATCTGACAAACTTCAGGTCTAAGACGCTGCATGAAAAGAACTAACAAACTGTAGCCAACTTACAAGTATTACGCCAAGACAAGGCCCGCCGATAACACCCCAAAAGCCAGCATGGTAGTCATACCTGCAAAAGATAAGACTCTTGAGGAATCAAAAGTTGTATGCAAGATGATATCTTACTCTCCTCAGCCCCCCAAAAAAAAAATTGTAACATTAACATTTATCTATACCTATGCAACATTATGGTTCAAAACCTGCCAGTGAAGAAGCATTTCTTCATTATTTCATAGATTATGCACACTACATGTAACCTATGTGCTTGTTCTAGTATGGACCACCACCATGTGTTGCTTTTCGTGCCTCTATGCAGAGTATATAGATTTTCAACTAAGTTTAATGCAACACTTACAGCCTAAGATTCAGCATTACACCAGAAAGCTCATGAGTTCCAAACCAACGTCATATAACCTAGAAATATAAGTTTGGACTTGGTATAGCAGATAAACTATGTGCTTTTCTTTTGCACAACATATAGAATAAATCACCTCTCTCTCTCTCTCACTCACACACACACACACACACACACACATTTCGTACACGTAGAAATACCTAATGCACCTTGAGATAGAAGTGTTCTGCTTTTAGATGAGGTTAAGAGTCTATTCAAGCAATGAGACCACAACACCTCTACCTGTTAATAAACAGAAAACTCAAAATACACAAGATGAAATTTGGAAGTGCTTCTTTTGTGCATGTTCATTAAAGGGTCATTTTACCTATTTTTTGAAATCTTGCACAAAAGAGCTAGAAAATGAGTTTTGACCAATATAGTACATTGATAACCATAGCTTTACTTTAATGATGTGAACTAACCATTCAGAGCGTTGAACTTACCAATAGTTCCCAGGCTGGATGGGTCCAGCCTGTTCCTCAGCACTCTTCACCAACCTATCTGGTATGTGGTTTCCATTCACAAACACCTTTGTCTTTGCACCCTCAAAGTTAATGTTCAAATCTCTTATGTTCTTAAGAAGTCCAGACATTGTTGAATTTTTGCTTGAATTTTTTGACTGCTGACCTTCATCACTTTTCCACTGGAAATCTGAAGACTGTCCTGGTTCTGGGTCCTTGTTCAAAGTAGAAACGCTCTCTTTATTTATAGGTTTGAAACCATGTTCAGGAGAATGTGCAGCAGATAGGATATCAGCATTTTCAGATTCACTACTTTCACTGTGGTCTCTTCTCAACCGATGGTATGGAGAACCAAAACGTGCATTGAGCGGTGAAACTGCCCTACTTCTAGAGGATGACACCCCACATTCATTATCATTTTCATACCGGATATTAGTCCCACTATCATTTCTAATATGCTCATATTTGTCTATCAACTCCTTTGAAGTTGGAGCACTTGCCTTTTCTGTCCACTCTGGAGAGTTCATTGGAGGACCCCTTTTTTCAGATGCATTTTGTTGGAGAGGAGGAAATGGGTCTGTCAGGGAAGTTGGTTTGCATTTTGAAGAATGATCACTTCCTGAGAAAGATGTTCTATGTTCTTCAGAAAATGTGACTGGCTCGGATTGAAAATCATCTTCAGAAGTGGCCATGCCCTCCACAACTTTCTCAGAAGAACCTTGTCCTTTGCAAGCTACAAATTTTTCTGCATCAGTATTTCCACATCTATGGTCTATTTCTTCTGTCAAGGACTTGTGTTTTGGAATAGGGGCAATGTGTCCATTTTCAGAAACAGAAAGCCTGAGAACTGCAGAGCAGTTCCCGCATTTGACCTTGTTGACCCTTTTCTTTGACAGGAAGAAGACAGAAGGTAGCTTAAGCAACTTCAAACAATCATGGCATATAAAGAAAGGTGCGCCACAAAATATTGGGCGACAAGCAGCTGCCTTTTTTCGTATAACAACCTCATTTTCTTGGTAGCGTCTCTTTTCATGGCAAATATTTTCCAATTTCGAATCAACAGCCACCCAACTATTTGGGCTTTGATAGCACGATCCCTGGTTATAACACATGTAAGAAGGAAACTGTGGTCGTTTTTGACAGTCTTCAGGATTGCAATGCAAAGAGGAGCAGAATAAGCATGGAGTTGAGTAATCAGGATGTTGACTCTGGACAATTTCTGGTTCGAAATCCAATTTGTTGACCATGTAAGAACCACCTTTGAGTCCATGAGTTCTGGATTTCTGGGAGGCATGGTTTGGATGTAAACTGTTTGTTCCAGGCCTCCTTGTCTGGGCATGGAGACCAGGATGGTTTCTGCCTGTCCGCATATTGTCCTCTAGATTAGAGTCTGCAGGACAATGATGCAAAGACTGCATTCTGGGGTCACTATTATAAGTCCTAATGGGACTTCTAACTTGCCCCCGTGTGGTGCTGAAATCGGCCTCACAAGGTTGGGTACCAGAGCTAACCATGTGAACCTTTGAATTTGGTCTACCTGTTGGTAAATGAGATTTTATGAGACAACTATGTAATTCTTCCACCTTTCTTAGTATCTCCAGTGTGTCTTCCTCAGGCTTAGATGGAATCTCGTCCACAGTGCATCCAGCACGTGAGACAGAGGGTTCCATTAACTGAAATCTGGAAGGCTTGTCGTTTTTCAATGCCATTTGATTGTAATATCCCCTAGAATTTCCTTGGAACAATGGCAAGTTGTGTATTGGCTTCGTTGGTGCTCCCTGGTTTGTAACCTGACTATGGTTTAATTGCATATAGATCCGTGAGGGACTTTTACTTCCTTCAGATTTCGACTGAGAACTTGCCATTTCAGTTTCTTCCAGGATGTTTTCTGAACGAGATGCTGATTCTAATGATTGTATTTCAGGAGAAGTTGGCCTTGAATTCTCATCCACCATTTCTCTTGATCTGTCTGTAAAATACTGTGGTCTAAACAGAGTTCGCCTAGATTGTCCTTGTCTTCGTTCAGTGACCTGGTTGGCACCATCTTTGCCCCTGGAAAGGGAACTGCTGCCACCAGGGTGAGGACAACTTTTGACAGTTGGTACTTTTGAACCTTCTCTTTTTCTACCATCAACTTGTCCACCTGAAGCATCATGCCCTGTGGCAGCACCATTAAGGCCCAAGGTACCCCATCTTTCTTGATACGACTGTCCTTTCTTGTTTCCTTTCAGTTGACTGCTTGACAGGTTATCACTAAAATTCCCACCCAAAGAGCTTCCTGAACCATTCCAGTGAAGCTCCTCTTTGCTTTTCCCATGTTCATCCAATACAGATGATGAGGCTTCAGAAAGAGAGTCTTCCCTTTCATACACATCATCCGAGTATTTTCCACTTTCCGAAATCTCAGAATATCTTTTGTATCCGAGGTCATCATTAGCAGAGGATGAAAATGTATCAACTGTTGATCCATCTCTGTCCTGCTCAATTTCCTCAAACTCAACGTCGCAGTTACCAGTCTCAGAACCTGATACAGATGTAGCTGCTGAACTGAGATACGCCCTTCTACCTAAGGATGCTGCTCCATTCCATGTAGAAATGCCACCTCCTTCAGAGCACTGAACAGGTCTCGTGTCATAGCTTACAGGCTTTGAAGCTTCACATTTTGCTGCAGATAATATGTTCATGGAGAAAACTATGTTAAAGACAACACAAAAATATCTGCAGACATCTTGTGGACTTAAATATTACTCTCTCGCTCTGTGTGTGTGTGCAGACAGGTACAATTTCTGATGCACATGGACAGGACAGTAACTGGCCTTACCTTTGTCGAAGCCACACTTAAATGCTTGGGAGCCTCGGTACATCTCTTTCAGTCAGCAAGTCCTTCATGTCCTTGATTTTGGTTAAAAAGAATAACTGAGACAATGAACTGAAATAGTAGAAAGGAAAACTTGAAAAACAAAAAGTAAAGAATAGATAAGGCTACTGATCTAGTCGGAACTTAACAGGCGTCATATGGTTTACTTCTACTAACCTGAAGTAGACCAAATGAAACAAACAAGGAATACAATTTACTCCCAATTTACCGTATCTCTTCCAACAACAAGAACTATTGGATATAAAAATGCAGTTAACAGCCAGATTGAATTCGACGAAAACTCAACACAGACAGGTCTTAAATGACAACAGGACTGTTCACTCTGTCCACTCCAGAAAGGAAAAAACCTGGTAGATATGTGCGCCTTTGTAATTTTGTTACTTAATGGTGTCATTAATTGCCTTAAATAGCATTTCTCGGATAAGATGTCAGTATACTGGCACCAAATCGAAAGGGCGTAAGACCATCAACAAACAAATAGATCAGATCAAAGAGTTTTTTTCTACTGCTTTAAGCAACAAAGAAACTGCATCCCTCGATCGACTTGAATTCATTCTCTAGTCCATAGATGCAAAGGACCAAAATGGAAATTCAATGTCAAAAGACACCAAACATAAAACGGAAGTCATGGTGTGCTTTTTTCAATTCTAGAAAAGAACAAGAACCATCAATACTACAAGTACAAGCAACGGTTACCCAGCACACTAAATTTCGCAGGCCATATTTTTTGAGGCAAAACTGTCACTCCAGGTCAATAGTATTATCAATACAGAATAACACAATGTAAGGCGGACAAAACAGAACAAATAGAGCACAAAGAGAAAGGATTCAAACCTTTGGAATTCATAAAAGGCAGTGATGGTGCCCCCAAGGTGAAATCGATCCTAAAGGATTGCAGCATGTTCCAAGAAACGAATAAGCGATTGAAGGAATGCAAATGCGGACTAATTTCCTCCTGTAACCGGAACTCTTTCCTACTAAGAAGGTCCACAAATCAGAATAATATCAAGAATGGGAGTCCCTGTAAAACGGCACCTGATCCAAGAGTACAAACAAGTTCGTAAGTATTATTCATCATAAGTAATAAAACCTGAATCCAAAATATCAACTACTTGAACACCAATAAAGCCTAAAACTCATTTATAACTCGACCGCTCTTGAACCGCAGAACTGAAGAATGGATATCTAGCATACAATCGGGTGATCACCAAACTGATGACCACCAAACTCCTCCCTCATTTCCCCAAGAGAAATGCTGAATTCCTTACTCCCCATCTTACATCTCAATACCGTATAACCATAACCATAATCTGATGACTACCAAACTCCTATCTCATCTTCGCAGGGGAACGCCGAAGTCCTCCTTATTCCCCGTTTCATATCTCAATACAGTACAGCAAACTATAAACGTGCGAGCTTAGAACAAGAAGAAGAAACCTGAGCGAGAAAATGAGAGAAGGCGTAAATAATTCAGGCGCTCTTTTCCGGTCCGGCGTCGGAATCCCGGTTACGCCTTCTCCTCAGCTTCCAGGGACACAGAGAGGGAGAGCGGAGAAGAAATTCACAAGTCCCGCTGCTCAAGAAACGGAAGCGAGAGACGACAATCAATTCAGAGAAGATGACGAGATTAGCCCTCGGACTTTTTATGGACGAGGCTTACCCTCAGCTGCGTCGGTAGCCCGCGAGATCGGATGGCATGTGAGAAAAGTTTCAAGGACTGGTTCGTCATTTCGTTAATTTCTGGGGCGGCAACATGTCATTGTCAGGAGGACCGCGTATTTAAAGACGACGTGCAAATGAGTCCTTCCTCTAACGTGCCGAATTAAATGCGGCGATTTATTCCCTCCGGGTTGCCGATTTGGAATTGTAATCGCCATGACTAGCCCTGGATTTCTGGTCCGAGATCTGAAATCCTTCTTTCAAGTTACCAAACCGAGATCAGGACCGTCCGTGAATCGGACTCGAATGCGATATTTAATTGAAAAAATGTTATGTACAGAACAAAGTCAACATTAAATTAAAAAGGAGGATATGCTTGAGATTCAAGAAATGACGTTTGATTAATTCAGATTGGATTCAACTTTAAACATCTGATTGAATAACAATCTAGTTAGGTAAATTATGGCTAGCATATGTACACACATATATTAAATATTTATTATATATGGTTTCGATAATCGGATTAGAACTCAAATATGAATGCGGAAGTCAAGTTTGGATCAATTCAGATATAACATAGACTTTGTTTATTTGCATTTGAATTCAAATATATGAACATCCTATAAATTGGATATGGTAAGGGGATTAAATCTGGCTCACAATTAGATCCATTACCATCTCTACCTCTACGTGACATCCATGCAACGAAAACCATGGACGGTTGAGTCATTTGGCAACAAGAACTATAATTTGGTAACTAGGCTGCATGTTGATAATCTGATTCTTAGTACTTAACTCGGCCGAGTCGAGTTACTGAGTCAACCCATTGACTTGTTAAGACAGCCGATCCGAGTCTCGAGTTTGCCAATTATGAGACAACAAGCATTGCATGAGAGTAGGGGTGGGCATCGGGCCGGGCCGGGTCGGGCTGGGCCGGGTCGGGCCGGCCCGGGTCGGCCCGCTAACAGCCGGCCCGGGTCGGCCCGCTAACAGCCGGCCCGGGTCGGCCCGTCGGGCCTGAAGCCCGGGCCCGGGCCCGGCCCAATAATGTTGCCGGGCCGGGCCGGGTACCGGGCCTGACCACCAAAACCCAGGCCCGGCCCGGCCCGGCTTCGTTGTGACTATCACGGCGTCGGCTCCTCCTCGCCCGACTCGACGAACACAATAAGACATTGGAAGGGGGGAAATTAAGGGAGGCACCGCCATCGACGACTGCGGGGGACGCGTCCCCGGCTGTCCAGACGAGGATGTTTGAGGCAGAATGAGTTACCCCAGCGACAAACAGAGAGGGGTTCTGTTGGTATTTGGTGAAGCCGAAGGAGAAGGTCTTGCTGGGGGACGTCCACTGAGCAGTGTCCGACGCGCGGAGAATNAAGAGGAAGAGGAAGGGGAAGGGGGAGGCCGGAGGGAGACGGCAAGGCCGCAAGGGGGGAAGACGGAAGGGTAAGGAGGGAAGGGAGTCGGCGGGCCGCCGCCGGGTCGGTCTCTCCGGCCCGGGCCTGCTGTCGGGCCGGCTTGTCGGGCCCGGGCCCGGCCCGAGCCGGGATTTCCCCGGCCCGACGCCCACCCTTACATGAGAGGGGCTTGATGGCATTAATCAATAGACCTTCAGAATTTATCATTTTCACAAACAATGAATTTAAACAGTTAAACTGGGCATATTATATTTACCCCAAAAACTCTAAAATACGAAAACCAAGATCCCTGTTCATTTATTTAAAAAAAAAAATCGTTTTGTATTCGTAAATTTATCTTTTACTTTCCATTTGTTGGGTGGAGATTTTTTTTTTTTTTCTGCATTGACTCAATCGGTCTTTGTGGTTTATAGGAAATATGACAGTTGTCTACGTGTTCATCAAAATTCGACCAACTTTCATTTACTCGCCGACTCGGCAGCGATGAACAGAACAGCTGTTTATAATTACTCTAACGATCAAATTTAATGAAAAAAAAGAAAGAACCCAAGTAACGATTTAATGCATGCAATTAATTAAATTAAATTAAAGCGCGACAGCAGCGACAACATGTTTCACTCATGGTTGGCAAACTCACTGAGTTAGCTTTGGAATGCTGACCTGACTCACCTGCGATTTGACTTTGACTCGGTCTTGACTCACTCGGTTCAGCTACACTGATCTACATTATGATTATTTTAAAATTTGACAGTCAACGGGCAATTCATTGACTCCGTCGTCTCCATCTACCGATCCAAGTTCGAGTCACAGTTTTACCAACTGCACGGGGTGCCTTGACCGATGGGTTTAATTAAAACCAAGAAATGACTAAAAAAATCGAATTGTTTCGTAAAAAAGGAATACCATGAACAGACTTAAAATTAAAATGAATGGAAAATTAAAATTTAATTGGCAAAAAAGGAGCTATTTATTGAATATCCTTAGGGAATATCAGCTAGTAGATGTTATGGATGACTCTCAGGCAGTCAATGTTTTATATTTAGCAGCTTAGTTGCAATTCGCCTTTTATTTCACCAACTTTACACAATTATTGAATCCTGTACTCTATTTTTATTGAAAAAATTTATAAAAAAAAGAACATACCTGAGCCAAATGTGTCTGTAAAAACTTGACTTTCAAAAGAAAAATCAATGGGGCTGAGAGGAACTCTTATTACATAAATTGCTGAGATTTTTCCTACCTCCAACTTGCTTATTTCAAAGAAAATTTAAATTGACCAAACTAAATTAAAAAAGAAAAACATTTGAGCACTAGCACCAGTTCATACCTTGTAATGCTTTGAACAATTATATATATATATATATATATATATATATATATATATATATATCCAGCCATGTTAGTCAAGGTCTTCTAATGCAATGGATCGGAGATGTGAAATTAAACACAATGTCTGATGCATGTCCTATGAGTAGTAGGAAGAGTTTTCCTTCCAAACTTGGATGGAGAGAAAACCGCAAATTATGTACATATAGGCATGGGCGGAGCCAGAAATACTTCATCAAGGGGGGCCGAATTAAAGTTTCTAAATTTTAACGGGGTTCAAAATAACATTTTAAAATTTTTTTGTATAAGACAAGTGAAATTTTCTAAAATTTACATGTAAATTTAAAAAAAAAAACAAAATTTTGAGGTAGGGACCCATGCCCTGGCTTCGCCTCTGCATTATTGCATGTAGGAAAATTGAGTAGTGACTCTGTTGTTTTAGGGTAATTCAGCTATCTAATCTTTATTTATAATCATGATCCAACAAGATGGACCATTACAAGAAAATTAAGGAGAAAAAAACAAAGAGCATTTTCGTTATTTAATATTAGTGCACACTTTTTTCTCTTTATTTTTCTTTTAAACATTTTTAAATTGATGCCTTTGATTAAATGACTCGATGACTCTAAATAACAAGTCATTATTCATTCTCTCTCTCTCTCTCTCTCTATATATATATATATATATATATATATATATATATATATATATATATTGACAATTCATATAAGGAAAAACACCTGTTTCATAAAAAATATGGCATTATATATATATATATATATATATATATATATATATATATATATATATATATATATATATATATATATATGAAAGACTGATATTGAGAATTCTTGTAAGGAAAAACAGCTGTTTCATAATACGGCATTAAGCCCAAACGCGGTTACCACTCGTGTTGACCGAGCAGCGGCGAGAGACTTAGTAACCCGAGAAGGGGTCAACCTTTCTCCATCACAGAATCGGTCCAAGATCCAGATTCCTATACCCTTGCGTGAAACGCCACTGACCCACTGTCTAGCGACGGACAATACCAGGCTCCGAGGACTCAGTTGGACATTCGATCCAAATCTGATATTTCTGATTTTAGATATGGATCTTGAAACGTCACCGGATGTTTACTCTGATATACAGGTTTTACATGCTAAAAGTTTATTAAAGGCTATTTTCTTTTCAATTTACCACAATCTGGATTTGTATCCGACTCAGGGTCCGAAATGGCAACTCCATGGGAATGTCGCCGGATCTGGACTTTCTGCAGACCCGTTTATAGAGGATCAGAATTTTAACCTTTTGGGTTTTTTCAAAGAGTGGGGGCTAAACGCAATTGACTAGAAAACTCGGGTCCTAATCTGAAAATTTATCTAAATAAAGTCGTCACCAAATCTTTTGTACGATATCAACGTACTAGAAGGACAAAATTACGAGAGAAGTCCTTTTCAAGTGAGGGAGTAACAAAACGGCGCTTGTGTTTTTCCTATTTAAGAAAAAAATTTCTTTTATATGAAATTTTTTAAAAATGTTCATTTAACTTATATAAATTTTTTTTACAAAATTATATTTCAAGTTAAAATTTTGAAACTATAGTTCGACCCTTCTAATAAAAAATTCTTAGGTTTGCTCATGGGGCTGTGTTTTCATGACTCTGCTTCAACTTATGTATCAATGGCTATGACATATGCTCTTTACTCAAAATTGATGACGACCGAAGGAAATGGATCCTGAAGGTGATGCCTTGCCTCCTCTCTATATCTCTCTCTCTTTCTTTCTTGACGAGCCATAAAGACAGGGACTAAAACCCTCTAAGCCCTCGGCTCATTGCGGAGGGTTTTGGTTTTGTAAGTTTTGAAACCCTCGGCCATTGCTTAGGGTTTCAATTCAATTATGCGGTTTTGAAAGCTTTGAGACCCTCGACCAATGCTTAGGGTTTTCCAAATTTGATTATGAAAATTTTGAAATGTGAAGATTATATATATATATATATATATATATATATATATATATATATATATATATATATATATATATATATATATAAAAGTTGAGTCAAAACATAAAATCAAGAAATAGGAGGCAGTCATTAGAATTTCACTAAAATGAACATATACACATGAAAGAAATGGAATTGATTTCTGACGTAATTCTTTTGCTTCTCGTCCATAATAAAAGAGTTTAGACCCGAGATTTGACGAGTCAAACGATTAATCGCCGAGGAGAACGACCCCACACGGTGGTCGGAATCTGAAAAACGACCGTCGGGATTGTCGCACCTCGTCACCGGAGAACGGGTCCGCGTTGCCAAGGTCAATGACTTGAAGGATCCAAATTACTAATACATTCTTAGTGATTTGATCTATGAGCCAGTGGGTATTCTGTATTTAATTCGATAAGGATTCGGATTTAAGCCTAAGGGGTTCAATTCGATCATATAACTTTTAAAAAATATTTTTTTAATAATCGAGTCGGTTAAAGCTAAATTTCTAATCGAGTCGGTTAAAGCTAAATTTCGGGGTATCGAGAGCCCGAGCCCGAGTTTTGGACATCCGGCCGGCTCAGCCCTGATGCCCACCCTTAATTTGAACAAATATTTAAAATTATTATAAAAAAAACAACCCTACTTGTTCTTCTACACAACTTTTGGGTAGGGAGTTTACTTTTGTGTCTCTAAGTGTCACCCATGTCATGTTTTTCCATACTTTTGACCCTATAAAGATTTGAAATAAGAACTCCGGCTGTCAGCTAGCGGAGCCGGGACCGTTGTACCAATCTAAGAAGGCTCAACAGATATTTTGTATCTACATATGTACAACTAGTGAAGTCAATTCAAACTTGACTCGAACTCTCTTTTATAAACAAGTGGAGCTTGTGCTTGAGTTAAAACTCAAGTTATAAACAAATCAAGTTCAAGTTATAGGTACTCAATTCATTTAAACTAAACCCACCTTGTGCTTTCTCCATTTATTAATCTTTAGGAGCATGTCAGTAATTTTTTTACGACTTTTAACATGTTTTCATTTTCATTTAATAAGTTAATAAGAGTTTCTTTTTTTTTTAAATTCAGTGTGGGTGGGCAATTGCCCACGCGTAGCCCACACCTGCCTTTGCCCTTGCTCCCATGCATTAAACAAAGTCATTTTTTAATAAATTCAATAATCATATAGTCGTCTTTCTTGATTCATTTTTTAGGAGGACCCAATGAACAAAATCGGTTTACTTAAAAAAAATGACTTCAATTAATATAGTGGATTGTATAAAATGTGATTTTAATAAGACGACTAGTCAGGATAAATCAACGCTTTATCTGAACGCGAACTAATGTGAAACGGATATTGGATTCGGGATGATCCAAATCTAATCGTATGTATAAGTAAAACGCAAATATGATTTGTTCAATAACAGAAAGGTAGGAATAGATATGTCAATTTTCTGTAGGATTGAGAAAATTGAAGACCCTTTAGTCATGGGTGGATGATGCTATTTTTCACTAAAAGACATTTTAAAATAATATTTTTAATTAAAAAACAATGTAACACTGATGCATCTTAGGAGTCTCGAATCCTAAGGGGCAGGACAATAGCCGAACTTTTAAGCCCTTTTTTTTTGGGCGATGGGTTGTTAACCTCTTGCTCATCTAAAACGGAAAATAGTAGACAATGTTTATCAAATTTAAATAACCAAACTTCACGTAGTGGTCAGTTTGGGTCAAACATAGGTGATAAGGAAGCGGAGGTAGAGGAAGAGCCAAAATTTTTTCATGAGACGGGCCGAATTAAATTTCTAACTTTTGACTAGGTCCAAAATATTATTTTTCAAAATTTCTGTATAAAAAGTGAAATTTTCTAAATTTACATGTAATTTTTTATTTTTTTTTTTTGAGGTGGGTCCAAGGTCCATGTGGGCCCTTCCTTAGCTCCGCTATGCAGGAAAGAGTATCTTTAAGAGGTTGGCACAATGGGAAGTGCAAATGTTAGTAGGTGGTCAGTTTTTATTTTGAGGCCGTATAGTGCCAATTTCCTGTGTTGTAAAAGATGGCGTCTGTTATCACCCCAAATTTTTCAAAAATGGGGCTATTAAAATTTTCGGTTTATTATTTTTAAAATGAATTTTAAATCCAAGTTTAGATCCAAATCTAGCATTTCAAACTCAAAATCCAATTATCAAATTCAAATTAGATCCAAAATCCAACTTTCAAATCCAAATTAGAACAAGACCCATTTGCCCATCCTTTTGACA